>CACSLK010034002.1:3176763-3194313 GCA_902706635.1 Striga hermonthica | reverse complement strand
TTTTTTGAATTCAAATTTGTACAACTTATTAAGCTCTCTTTTGGTGCTCTGTCTGTTCGTATACATTTATAGATGTTTCGGTATTTCTGCTGTAGGATATTGCTGAAGCCAAGGGATTTCTAAAGAGCAAAGGAGTGGATATTGGTTCTGATTGAAACATTAGATCTCGACTCATAACGTTACTAACAACAGGGGATATGATACTACGGTTAGAATTTCATTCCACAAGTGAAATATCTTTAACTTGTATTGAAGGATACATATTCATGAATTTTGTATCGTCTTGGTCAGAACTCGGCTCTGTGGAGACATAATCGTAACAAAAAAATTTCAACTTTCTGTATTCCTCGACTTGAATTGACACAGATAACAGATATCACTATATCAGGGTGTAAGAGAGGAATTTTGAAGTCTGTAATGAGTTTCTAAATTGTTTTTGTTTTTAGCAAATATGCTACGACTAAAAAATATCTCATCGGCAGCAAAAATCAAGAAAGCACGGAGTTGAAAGTCGTTGCATACCTTTTATTATAACATAATGACATCACAAGAGGATATTTATGTATAGCTTTTAATTTTTATTATGGTTTATTGATCAGCTTCTGTGGTGTACCATGTGCAGGAGGGGGAGTTCCTTGTTCATAGCAACAGGAATAGCAATAATCCTTGTATCTATAGCAACACTCGTCGTAGACATAATCTTGGCCACATTTATCTTACACAACAAATGTTAGGCATGTTGACTCGTCATATTTTATGGTAAAAATACGTATTATGCTATGAAGTGTTACTCTTATATATTATCATTACAGAGAATTATATTTCAGTTTGAAAGTATGTCTTTGGGAAAAGTATAACTAGAAATATAGAAAATGGGATACGCGGTATAAGAAAAGGCAAAATACTTACAATCGTCGGGCCTTATAGAAAGTTCCCTCGCTTTGAAAGCTTTTGAGGGCACGACAAGAAACGTCACCAAGAGAACGCAAAGAAAAGAAGCTACTTTCGAAACCATCTCCTCTTCTTCTGGAAAATCTGAATAATATGTGATGATAATGGTTTATTGGATGGGAGTGTTGTTGGATTTTGTTGGAATTATGTGGGATGTTATTGCAACAAGAGCTTTAAATACATTAACTAGAAACGGAAGCCTAAGTCCTCAAATTGAATAACGTAATCTTTAATTGAATACAGAGAAAGTTAATGTATTGTGACATTAATACAAAGGGTTTGGATTTATCGTTTTTTTTTTTTCTTTTGTATTGTTTTGATTTTTGAGAGGATAAATTCTAAGAGCGTGTTTGGATACAAAAATTTTCACTTAAAGTGGATTTTCTTGGTTAATTTGAGTTAATTTGGGAAAAGATTGTATGATTAGTTATTAGTAGGATTGTGATTTTTTATTAAAATAATATTTAAAATAAAATAGTTAAAGTTTATTTGATGTAAATGTAAGAGATATATGATATGAAGTGATGATTAGTTAAAATTATGTAAGTGGATGCATAGTGAATTAAAGCAAATGTGATTGTAAGAATGATTGAGTGTTATTATTTAATTATACAGTCCCACTCACCTGCCCACGGTGGGCAGTGCCCACTAGTTTGTTTTATATGAAAAACGTATTCTGAGAATACGTTTTTCAATTAAATTTAATTGAAAAACGTATTCTCAAAATACGTGTTTCATATAACACAAACTAGTGGGTATGCCCACCGTGGGCAGGGGAATATAATTTTTTAATTATATTGATAATATTGAGGATATTGAAGTTGAGTTAAATTTTGAGTTCAATATATATACAATCTTACGGGCATGCTTGTTTACCAAATAATCTATTCAAAATGAGTTATTTTGGCTAACTAGAATTACTTTAAAAAAAAAAAAAGATGAGATGATTAGTTGTTAGTGGAATTTTAAGAATGTATCAAAATAATTTTTAGAATAAAATAAAAAAAATTAATTTTGCGTAAAAGTGGAAGATAAATTATTGAAAATGATAGATACTTAAAATTATATGAATAATGTTATAGAGTGTTAGTTGAATAATATTAAATTTGAGTTGAATAATTATTTTACGTAAAATAATATTAATTGAATAATATTAAAGTGTGTTAATTGAATAATATTAAAATTGATTGAATAATATTAATTTTGAGTTGAATAATTATTTTATAATATTAAAATGATAGAATCTCAATTGAATAGTGTTAAAAAGTTCTAATTGAAATACATACTAAGTAACAAGTCAGAAATTATGGAGTAACTTATGGCTGACCTTTAATTGTAAAAGAGTAATTTATGGCTGACCATTAATTGTAAATATTCAGAGTTATGTTTTTGGATTAAATAGGGCGGTAGACTAGGAGCTAGATGAGCAGGTTACCTAAGATAGATTGTACACAAATTTCTATTTAATGGAAAAGAGCCTAAGGAAAAAGGCATTCAGTCAAAACTTTGTTATGGTATAAGAGCCACTTTGTTTTGTTTTGTTTTTTTTTATCTAGGAAATTTTCAGAGATTTTGGTTGATCAAATATTTTGATTAACAACTTCGTTGGGGAATTTGGGTCAATCACATAGTGGTTGAATATTTTTTTTTGGGAGAAGATAGAAGCTTTCTTCTAGTTAGAATGTCTGCTGCAGATCATGTTGGAAAACTGCCTGTAGAGACTTTGAGTTTCAAATTTACAGGGAAAAACTATGGTGCTTGGGAATTTCAGTTTAGAATGTTTCTGAAAGGAAAGGAACTCTGGAATCACATTGATGGAACATCTCCTCCTCCTAAAGAAGCTAGGGAACTCAGTCAATGGGAGAGTAAGGATGCCAAAATTATTTCTTGGATTCTAGCATCCATTGAAAGTCATATGGTCAACAGCCTACGATCATTTCGTACAGCTAAACAGATGTGGGATTTCTTGAAGCGTGTATACAATCAAGAAAATGCTGCTCGGCGATTTCAACTTGAACTCGACATCAACAGTTTTGGCCAAGGCAATCTTTCCATAGATCAGTATTATTCTGGTTTTATAAATCTTTGGAGTGAATATTCTGATATTCTCTATTCCAGCGTATCTAATGAGGCCTTGGCAAGCCTTCAAGAGGTTCATGAAGTGAGCAAGCGTGATCAGTTTTTGATGAAGCTGAGACCAGAATTTGAGAGCGCCAGGGCAGGTTTATTGAATCGAAGTCCAGCACCAACATTAGATGTTTGTCTTGGTGAACTACTTCGTGAGGAACAACGATTGGCTACTCTTGCTGTCATGGGGGGGTCAAAAGAAACATCTCAGGTTCTCAATGTTGCTTTTGCTGCTCAAGGGAAGAATCGAGGAAAGGGTTTCGTTCAGTGCTACAGTTGCAAAGAGATGGGACACATAGCTCGCAACTGTACAAAGAAATTCTGCAACTATTGCAAGCAAAATGGACACATCATTAAAGAGTGTCCAACAAGGCCAGAAAATCGAAAAGCACAAGCCTTTCAAGCTACTGTTTCAGGTTCTCATGTTCTTGGTTCTGCAGCAAATATCACAAATCAACACATTATGACTCCAGAAATGGTCCAACAAATGATTTGTACTGCATTTTCTGCTCTTGGACTCCAAGGTCAAGGTAACATGGTCTCTTCTACCTGGTTTTCTGATTCCGCAGCATCTAATCATATGACTGGTTCTCCTAAGCTTCTAAATAACCTTCGGAAATATACTGGCACACAAAATATTCAGGTTGCTAATGGCAATAACATTCCAATAACGGCCATTGGTGATATTGGTCCTTCTTTTCGTGATGTGTTTGTCTCGCCTGAATTATCTAGTAACTTGATTTCTGTTGGACAATTGGTGGATGATGACTGTGAAGTGCATTTTTCTCGAAATGGTTGTCTTGTGCAGGATCAAGTGTCGGGGAAGGTGATAGCGAAGGGGCCTAAAGTTGGAAGATTATTTCCATTGCAGTTTACTGCTCCACAAGCTTTATGTTTAACTTCTATGGTAGTTGATAATAAGGCTGAAAGTTGGCATAAACGATTAGGCCACCCAAATGATGTAATTTTATCTCATTTAATGAAACAAGGTTTTCTTGGTTCCAAGGATAAGTGTCTAAATTCTGGTTTGTCTAATGGTTGTTCTACCTGCAAACTAGGGAAGAGTAAGATTTTACCTTTTCCTACTAATGGAAGTCGTGCAGATAGATGTTTTGATCTAGTACATTCTGATGTTTGGGGCATTACACCTGTTACTTCACACGCTCAGTATAAATATTTTGTGACGTTTATAGATGACTATAGTCGCTTCACATGGATATATTTTCTGCGCACAAAATCAGAGGTGTTGAATGCTTTCCAAACTTTTCTGGCTTATGTTGAGAGGCAATTTTCGACTTCTATCAAGGTACTTCGCTCGGATAATGGTGGTGAATACACATCCCATGAGTTCCAATCGTTTTTGCAGCAAAAAGGTATCATGTCTCAGCGTTCATGCCCTTATACCCCCCAACAAAATGGGGTAGCTGAACGGAAAAATCGTCACTTGTTGGATATGGTTAGAACATTATTGTTGCAATCTTCAGTTCCGGCTAAATTTTGGGTAGAAGCTTTGTCTACTGCAGTCTATTTGATCAATCGATTGCCCTCTCAACAACTGACTTTTGATTCACCTTTCTACCGTTTGTTTGGCATACATCCTGATTACTCTAAGTTGCATACTTTTGGTTGCGTTTGCTTTGTTCATTTGCCTTCTCATGAGCGTCACAAACTTGCAGCTCAATCTGTTAGGTGTGCTTTTATGGGATATAGTACTGCTCACAAAGGTTTCTTGTGCTATGATGTTGTAGCTCATCGTATACGGATTTCTCGCAATGTCATTTTCTTTGAAAATGAGTTTTATTTTCAACAGCTCATCTCTCCTTCCAGCAGGGTTATCCTTCCTAGTTTTGATGACAACCATCAAGTTCAACAGGCAACAACTGAGCGTTTTAAACCTGGCATTGTTTACCAACGACGCCATTCTTCTACACAAGTTCAACATACTGATCCATCTACAGCTATTCTTCGTAGATCTTCTCGCATCAGCCACCCTCCTGAACGGTATGGTTTTTCTGCCGTTCTAGCTGATACTAGCGTACCTACCTCTTACTCTCAGGCCAAAACACAAGTATGCTGGATAAAGGCTATGGAAGAGGAACTACAAGCACTTCAAGAGAATCAGACTTGGGATATCGTTTCTTGTCCTACTGGTGTTAAACCTATCGGATGTAAGTGGGTATATTCTCTTAAATTACGATCTGATGGCACGCTTGACAGACATAAAGCACGATTGGTAGCTCTTGGGAACAGACAGGAGTATGGGGTTGACTATGAGGAGACATTTGCTCCCGTAGCGAAGATGACAACTGTGAGGCTTGTTCTAGCTATTGCTGCTTCTAAAGGTTGGTCGTTAAGGCAAATGGATGTTAAGAATGCTTTTCTACATGGAGATCTTAAAGAAGATATTTACATGCTTCCACCACCAGGATTATTTTCTTCACCATCTTCTGATGTTTGTAAGCTTAAGCGTTCACTCTATGGATTAAAACAGGCTCCTCGTGCTTGGTTTGATAAGTTCCGATCTACACTTCTTAGCTTCTCTTTTGTTCAGAGTCGCTATGATTCCTCTTTGTTTCTTTGCAAGACTGCAAAGGGCATTGTCATGCTCTTGGTATATGTTGATGACATTGTCATTACAGGGACAGACACTCAATTGATTTCCCAACTTCAAGACCGACTTCAGAGTGCTTTTCATATGAAAGACTTGGGTTCTTTACAGTATTTTTTAGGTCTTGAAGTGCAATCTACCTCAACTGGCACTTTTCTACACCAGCATAAATACATCCAAGATTTGGTTGCTTTGGCTGGCCTTCAACAAAGTCGTTCAGTTGAAACTCCATTGGAAGTCAATGTCAAATATCGACGTCACGATGGTGATTTTTTGCCAAATCCTTCTTTATATCGACAACTTGTTGGGAGCCTAAACTATCTGACCATTACTCGACCAGATATTTCTTTTGCAGTTCAACAAGTAAGTCAGTTTATGCAAGCACCTACCACTCTTCACTTGGCTGCTGTCCGTCGCATCATTCGGTATCTAAAAGGCTCGTCTACTCGTGGTCTTTTCTTCCCAGCCAATTCTTCCACACAATTAGTTGCATACAGTGATGCTGATTGGGCTGGGTGTGCTGATACGCGACGTTCTGTCACTGGTTGGTGCATGTTTCTTGGTAACTCTCTTGTTTCTTGGAAAAGCAAGAAACAAGATCGCGTATCTAAGTCATCTACCGAGTCTGAATATCGAGCTATGTCCTCTGCGTGCTCTGAAATAATTTGGCTTCGTGGGTTACTAGGTGAGCTTGGATTTACCCAAACTAAACCTACTCCGCTTCATGCTGATAACACTAGTGCTATTCAAATAGCTGCTAATCCGGTGTTTCATGAACGCACTAAGCATATCGAGGTAGATTGTCATTCTATTCGTGAAGCATACGATGATTCTATCATCTCTCTTCCACATATCCCCACAACTCTTCAAACTGCAGATGTGTTTACTAAAGCACTTTCTTCGAATCGACATCAGTTCCTAGTTGACAAATTGATGCTTCTTGACCATCCAGCATCAATTTGAGGGGGGATAACAAGGCAGAAATTATGGAGTAACTTATGGCTGACCTTTAATTGTAAAAGAGTAATTTATGGCTGACCATTAATTGTAAATATTCAGAGTTATGTTTTTGGATTAAATAGGGCGGTAGACTAGGAGCTAGATGAGCAGGTTACCTAAGATAGATTGTACACAAATTTCTATTTAATGGAAAAGAGCCTAAGGAAAAAGGCATTCAGTCAAAACTTTGTTACTAAGCTGATTTTGAACTCACTGCAAGAACCATTTTTTTTTTCCTATATTTTGATCGGTTCGTAATTAACTTCTGCGCCAACTTTATGGGTTTCTTCCATGCCATTGATTGGAAGGTAATCGTAATTAATTTCACTCATATGTCTGTGTTCTCTCATTTGCTTTTCCCTTTCGTGAGATTTGGTTGCAATGTAATGCATGGTGGAGTGTTTTTTTACATTGTAATCGCCTGCGTTTACGACTTCACGTGGACGATGAGTTGATGGAGAAAGGTGCTGTTTCTGTAGTTAATCTGGCTGCCATTGTAATCTTTACTTGTATTTTAAGAAATTAGAGCCCGTATGGATGTCCTTTAACTTTGCAGCTTTTGAATCCACTGTATGGAGACTGATTTGAACGTAAATTGTGTGTGCAATGTAATGTCGAATTGAGAATGAAAACCTGATGGGGAAGTTACATGATAAACATTAGAAACAATATTTTTCTTGTACCTCATCTTTGTTTTTCGTATTCTGCAGGAACCTTGGCTGATATGTCTCGTTTCCTTCATTCTGCTTTCAATGCCCATATGGATCAAATGGCAGATCTGCTTGAACAGCTCTCGTCGGAGCTCCGAACTTAAGTAAAATTACTTTTTCCTTCGTGAGATTTGATTGCAATGTGTTGTTTCTCGGGAGTTGAGTTTCTTGTGTTGCTGCTCCATGTGTATGTTTGTGCTGGCTTGGTCTCTTTTCTTTCTAGAGTATTTGCTTTTTATGAAAAAAGGGTGTGAATAAAAACCTATGTAAGTTTGCACTTGTATTGCGTGAATTGATCTTAATTAATGCAGTTTAATGGTGCAGTTGGAGGAGTGTATCTAGCAGAGTTGCTTAACCAGTTCTTGGCCGGAAACTGGAGAAGCTTTGCAGGCCAGAACTATTTCGACCCTAACGGGTTGTTTCTCTCTGTACTATGGTCTGGGCCGCTATTGGTGATCGCAATTCTAATCCTTGTTAGTGATTTGCCTTTCTTTTATTTGCCTTTTTTCTATTTATTAATTAATTGATTGTTTGCTCTCCTCATTGGCACTTTTGTTTTGTCTATAGGTGAACACTTTGTTTTCACTGTGTTATCTGATTGTACGGTGGAAAAGGGCCGAGCTCAGGCATCGTGCAAGAGCAGCTCATATAAAGAGGAGTGAGCTGGGTATGTGTCTTCTGCACGAGCAGATTTTTCACGATGAATGTCTGTTTTGGTTATATTTTGGCCTTGTCCTTCGATTTCTTTAGTTATGATTTTTGTGTTTCATCGTATAAAGAAAAAGGAGTTAAGGATAACTAAGGTTTCATTAGGCAGTAAAATTACTCCATCTGACAAGATGATTTCTACAGTTATTCTTGGAGTTGTACAGTTTTCATAATGATTTGATTCCAACTCTGGCTTGGTTAATTAACTGAAACTATGAAAAATGAAATACTAGTATTTTTGGCATTTTACCGAGTAGGCAGAAAATTTCATTGCCAAGGAAGTTGTGTTTACATCAACTACAAAAGCAGCAGTAAACCAATGTGTGAATTCTCGTTTTTTCTTTCTTCATTGCCAAGGAAGTTGTGTTTACATCAACTACAAAAGAAGCTGTAAACCGATGTGTGAAATCTTGTTTTTTCTTTCTTTATTGAATTACCAAAAATTGAAACTTAGTTATAGGCAGCCGCTGATTTCACCGCAACTTTAGATGAGCAAAATTCGTGAGCACACTATAGTAAGTGAACATCCTGAAGGTACTTGCATTCGGGAACACTACATGATGTAAATACGATCAACAATTTCGAGTTCGTCATTAAGGCATGAACATCAACAATCATCGCCATCAAAAGACTCCAATTTTTTAAGAGAACTTCCATCAATTTACACAATTCAAGTATCAGTCCTAGAGAATCGTTATTCAACCAGAGAATGTGTTCCCCAAATTCTAGTAAAAAGGAGACTTGAATGAATTACATTCATGTACTAATAATTAAAAGGAGAATAATGTCCTCATAAACTGCCCTGAGCCTTGCCATTTGCAGTGAGGTCCTCGAGTTCATCGATAATTGCATCATAGCAGAACAGGTACTGCTCCTGCAAGACGCAATGTTCAGATACAGTCAAATGTTAAACGACTTTCAAAACGTACCTTAAGTAGTGAATGCTGACAAAATATAATAATTCATTACAATTTGAAATTGGAGATCTAAATCCCCAAGGATTTATCATACAGCAACCCCATATTAAAAGAAAGAATAAGTAGTTTAAGAATTATAAAGTATCAAGAATACAGTACCATAGTTTGCACCATTCCTATACGCTGTGACCTAAAAGTGGTTATGGTATTAACAAGGTCCAAAGCAGTCATGTCACCCATAAGAACCCTCTGGATTGTATTGTGGATAACGCAATATGTTCCCGTCCTACCAATACCAGCGCTGTGAAAGAAAAAAGGTCAGACTATAAATATTACTTTCTATGATTACTTCAACTCACAATCAAAAGGCAAACCTGCAGTGAACAACAATAGGCCCGAGACTGGGCGGGACATTAGATATTCTCTTATAGATCTCACGAACAGCAAGAGTGTCTCTCGGAACTCCATGATCAGGCCATTCAGGATACTGAACGTGCAGAACAGATAATGGGGGTTCCTCTGACTACAAATAAAGGCAAATGCTTGCATCATATATTTTCAGGAAAGGTCCAATACTTACCGTTAGAGAAGAAAATGGAAATTTTCCTTGCAGATCAAAGTGATACATCGCTTATATTCAATATATAATGCAAAAACCTCTAGTTGTCCAACAATCTGCTTGAATCTTGCATAACATTCTAAGTAGGCAATGTGATCTATATGATTGTTCTATTAATTTATCTACGATATGAACATCCAAATATGTCTCCTTTTAAGTGTTTGACAATTGTGGTTGACGTAAATTTCAGACAATAGTCTCACCTCTTTGTGTTTAACTTCTAAGCATCGCAATATCAATGAGTTGTCCAGTGTTTGTATCCACTTTGTGGAAATGCATGTGTTGCCAAACCCTCTAGGTCCATCCTCTGCTTGGAAATAATCTATGCACTTCACTGTCTGCACAGCTCCATAAGAAATATGCCAGTCATGAGCATTTAGAATCAATTCAGAGCATATCTAGAAAAGAATATTATAACCTTATACAAACAAGTAATGGCCCTTGAAAGTTGAAAGACTTAATTCCAATTTCCAACAAATAAGGAACCTAAGCAAACAAGACGAAGCCAAACCAGTGGACGTTATCTGTAGAGAGAGAACAAACACTAGCAATTGAAACCATACATGACTAAGAACCGTAGAGCACTAGATTTTTCATACCACCACCAAATTCTTATTTATTGCTAAGAAACGAAAAGGTTCTAACTGCTTACATGGTAATTGTCGATCAAGCGAGTGAGCATAATTATTACAGGGCAGCGATACTGGAGTATCATTTCCCAAAAATCCTCAGAAGTGTGTGAAAGCGGACCTTGAGTCGCAATAAACCAAGACACATTTTCAGAAGTCTACAATTGAAAAAAAAAAATGATCTGAGTGGAGTACATATATGAATTATATACATCTGCTTCACGTAGTATGTAAAAATGAGAAGGTTAAACTCTAACCATGATCAAGCTTGCATTGATATATCCACCAGCTGATGATCTGTAATCCGCACATTGTTTCAAGATCACCCTGTTATCATCAACTGCAGCAATGAAATTAATGAACAACATTACCAAAACATAAAACTACAATTGTGAGAAAGGTATAAGTGCAGATCTGTTTTTACTGGCGATCAACATACATGGCAAAACATCTGTATAACGGTTCTTGGAGTAATTTACGCCATTAAGAGCCATGTTACATCTATTCCTCATCTCTGAAGCTGTCAGCCTATTTGCCTACAATGTAGAAACTGGGCTTCATATATAAATCACTCCAAGCAGAAACTAGTTACCCAAGATACATCCAATGATTCAAAAATCAGGGTTACAAACATACTGCACACGTTATAGTCAACTCAAAATAAAAAAAGGAAGTACCTCAAAACCACTGGAATACAAAACAAATGCAACTCTGTTATTTGTAAGAGTATAATGCATACAGAAATGAAAGTATGGACATGCTAACAAAAGTGAGCGGCAACAGTAAACGCATTTTTGGTATGTTCAGCAATGAGATCAGACAAGCTACAGGAACCGAGTTACAGATTCTAAAAATTACCAAATGTCAATTTGATCAGCAAACAAAGAACTTCGCCGATACCCGTACATTGGCAGGCTTAAAACATACACAGAATCTCTCGAATTAAAATCTCCACCTCAATCACTGAAGATTCAAGAAGTTTATCCCTAAACTTCCAAACATCAAAACAATAACAAAACAAACCTACACAACATCATCTGCCTCTCAATTCTCATACACATAGAGATGAAATGAAATAAAGAAAGAAACATAAGTAGAAAAGCTGGCGAAGCTAACATCCACGGCCAACAGTCATTGTCTGTACCTGCAAGATCTGGAACTCCTGGTGGATCGTCTGAGGGGAACCGAACCTCTTGGCTTTGAAGCTCACGAGAGCCTCTGAGCAGTGACGCAGCTGATCTTCGGAGACACGGAGCTTCGGCGCCTTCGAATCGGAGGAGAAATCGAAAGATTCATCCGCCGCAGACGGAAAGGTTGAGACGACGGCAGGGGCTCTGGTGGAGAGAGGTTTCCCGGTGTTAGTGGCCATCGCCGGAGATCGGCTGCGGCGGCGAGTCGCGACGGCGTTACCCGTGGTGGCTCTCGGCTTCAGGGTTTCTAGGCTTCCGTGTCCTTGACGCCACCAGTGGAGCGTCGTCAGTCGGAGCATCCACAAATGTTTACTTCGAATTAAAGTGGAAAGAACTAAGGATGTCTTTTTAAGGGCAATGCTATATGTACACCCCTTTTTAATAAATTACACAAAGAAAAGTACTATATGTACACCCTTTTTTTACACTTGAGGGGGTGTACATATAGACACCCCCTTTTTAATTGAAAACAATATCTTTTAGTGAGACAAAATTGCATTTTTTGTATGTTTGCTATTTTAGTCTTATGCTAATAACCAATTTGAATTTAATCATTTATATTGAAAAAAAGGGGCAAATTTGATCCTACCCATGTGGGTACTGCCCACATGGGGTTTTTTACCATTGATTTACACATAAACACCCACACACCCACATGTTATGTGTAAATCAATAGTAAAAAACCCCATGTGGGCAGTGCCCACATGGATAGGACCGAATTTTCCAAAAAAAAAAAGGTTACAAACACGTCTTGAACTCGTAGAAAATTCATTAATGGGTCGGAATCACACATGTGATAGGGATGTAACGGCTCATTTAAGCCTACGTGAAGCCCGGAATCCCCAATGGCACCCTTATTGAAAATTGTCGACCCTAAATTCAATGAAAAAAAAATCCACGTGTCATTAGGAGAGAAATTAAATAAGAAAACGGGTTGCACGTCATCTCAAAATCAAATCAATTTAGAATGCTTAAGAGCATGTTTGAATACAAGAATTCTCACAAAAAATTTCAACATTTTAACTCAACTACTTTTTTTAACTCAACTTTGACTCAACCCCACTATCATCAATATTATCAATATAATAAAATAATACCAACCAATCATTTATACACATCACATCAACCTTAATTCACTATTCATCCACTCACATTATTTTAACTAACAATCACATCAAATTTTTATTATTTTATTTTAAATATTATTTTAATATACCCACTAACAATTAATCATACTACATTTTTTAAAATTAACCAAATCAAACCAAAAAATCCAACTAAACCAAAAATTTTCATATCCAAACATGCTATTAAAAGCCCTAAATCCCCAAATCCTCATATCTCCAATCCTCAAGAACCCTAATTTCTAAGGACTTGATTGTTTATGGATTAATTTACTCACCTTTATTTCAACTCAAAATTTAACTTAACTTTAACTCAACCCCACTATCTTTAATATTATTCATATAATTAAGTAATACAAACCAATCATTCTTACACATCACATCAATTTTAATTCACTATTCATCCGCTCACATATTTTTAACTACATATTATTTTCAATCATTTCCAATCATTTATCTCTTACTTTTATATCAAATCAATTTTAAACATTTATTTTAAATATTATTTTAATATATTTTTAAAATTCCACTAACACCTAACTATACTACTTTTTCAAATTTAACTATGGTTAACCAAAATAACTCATTTTGAACAAATTATTTCATAAACAATCAAGCTCTAAAATTGTCGATTTCGTTATTGGAATATCACATTAATGAACATCATAGGTTACGACGTCTGAATCGTCTCACGCTACCGGTTTTGGAAATGTTGGTGTGGAAAAATGGTTGTTATTCGTACATCATTGAAAATGACTCGAGCTTGCCCACATGCTTGAGGACGTCGATCCATTTCCAGACAAGGTCACCCTCATGAAATCGTCGAACTTTGACCTTTTTTTCATTTGTAAACTGCCACTCTGGTCGACGCCTGCTCCATTAGCTCCTCAATAGTGTCTAAGGTTGCTCAAACTAACTCTTCGTTCTGCTTTTGATTGTAAGTGTCCAGCTTGATCTCCACGTGTAATAACGCCTCCATGCCTTATGTCAAACTAAACAAGGTTGTCTGTTGTCGACCTCGGGGTGGTCCTATATGACCAAAGCAAGCTCATCAACCCACGTTCCCGAAGCCTTCTCCAGCCTAGCCTTTAACCCATTTAGAATGATCATGTTTGTGACGTCGACCTGCCCATTGGTTTGTGGATGAGATACTGAGGCAAAATGTTGCTTGATCTTCATATCCTCGCACCAAGCTCGAATCCGCTTGCTATTAAATTGAGTTTCATTGTCTAAAACCAACACTTTTGGCACTCCAAACCTCCAACAAATATTGTTAATACAAAAAATGCACCACTTTATCTTCTGTGATCTTGGCCAATGGCTTGGCCTTGACCCACTTCGTGAAATAGTCCACAACCACGACCAAGAACTTCCTCTGACCAAAACCTTGTGGCATAGGTCCCACCAGGTTGATGCCCCACTGAGCAAATACGATTGGGACGCTCATTGTGGTCATCATCTCCGCCGGTTGATGGATGAGTGGTTCATGTATTTGACATTGCAAGCATTTTTTCACCATTGTTACTGCATCTGCTCGCAAGGTCGACCAAAAGTATTGAACTCCCAAGATTTTGGCCACCAACACTTCGACCTTGCTGTGGTTATTACAACATCCTTTTTAAACCTCCTTCAAAACGTACTTTACTTCTTCTTCTTCAGTCATACACATCAAATGAGGCCCCGAATATGACCTTTTGTAAAGGATCTCACGCTGCTCGAAAAACCTTTGATGTGCTTTAAGTTCACTTTTCTTAACTTCTACAAGATGGGAGCTCTTTAATCTTTGACTTAGACAATCTCCGCTACATCAACTGCACTCTTCTCCATATTCAGTAAAGTAACACTCATACTCTAGCAATCGACCAGGCTTTGGGCTATTTTTTACAACAAGTCAGCTCAGCCATTTTCATCTCTCGGGATCTGAATCAGCTCGAATGAGCTATATTCATTCTACAATGTTTCGACCTCATCCACATATTTTTGCAGTCGATCCTCCTTCACCTCGAAACTTCCTTACAACTGACTGACCACATGATGTGAATCAAAATAAACTTGGACTCCTCTAGCTCCTCCTTCAGTGCCAGCTGCAATCCTTTCAACAAGGCCTCGTACTCAGCTTTGTTGTTCGATACTTTAAACCCCAACTTTACTACAAACTTCAAATTGTCATCTTTTGGTGAAATCAGCACGATTACCAATCTTGCACTACTTTTGGATTCTCCCACTTTCCTCCTGCTTCGACCTCGACCCCAGTGCTTTCCTTAATAAAATCTGCTAGAACATGGGGTTTGATTGCCCTCTGAGGCTCATAGACCAAAGAGTACTCGCTCAACTTGATTGTCCATTTTACCATTCTACCCAAAACTGAAGGTCGACCCAAGGTCTCTCCAAATGGTATGTTCAACCTTACTTTCACCTTGTGGGTAAAATATACGGCCACAATTTCTTTACGGTTACGACCACAACCAATGCTCCTTTCTCGATCTCTGAATACCTCAGATCGACACCCTGCATCACTCGACTTGCGTAGTAGATAGGATATTGCACCATTCTTTCCTCCCTCAACAGGACCGATCTCACAACTGTCGCCCCGATCGAAACATACAACACCAAGTCTTCCCCCTGCACTGATTTGTCCAATAAGGGTAGGTCGGACAGAATGACCTGCAGTTCCTCGAAAGTCTTATGCGCGTTCTTCGTCCATTTAAATTTCAAGCTTTTCTTCAACGTTTTGAATGGTGGGATGCTCATCTCTACTAATTTTGAAATGAATATTCCTAAACCCGCAATTCGGCCAGTCAAAATTTGTACCATTTTCACATTCTGCGGTGGTCGCATCTCCAACACAGTATGAATTTTTTCTGGATTCACCTCAATTTCCTTTGTGGTCACCGTAAAGCCAGAAACTTCCCCAATTTCACCTCGAACTAGCAATTGTCCGGATTCAATTTCATCTCATACCTCCTTAGAATAGTAAATGTCTTTCTCAAATATACAATATGGCCAGCCTTCACTCTGCTCTTCACCAGTATATCGCCAACGTAGGCCTCTATAATTCGACCCAATTCTACATTGAAAATCTTATCGACCATCTGCCGGTAGGTCGCACCTGCATTCTTAAGGTTGAAAGGTATGACCACATAAATGTATGTCCCTCTACTCGTCACGAATATAACTCTCTTCATGTCCTCCTTCGCCAAAGGAATTTGGTGATAAACCTGTGAGGCATCCATTAAGCTCAGCAGCTCGAACCCCATCGTTGGAGTTAACCAGATGGTCGATCCTCGACAAGGGATAAAGGTATTTAGGGCATGCTTTGTAAAGATCTCAAAAATCGATGCACATCCTTCACTTACCCTTAGACTTAGAACTGTCATAATATTAGATAGCCACTCAGAGAACTGGATCTCGACCACGTGTCATGCCCTCGGTAGCTTGTCGACCTCCCGGTCGATCATCTTATCCATCTCAGCTCCATGGTATCGTTTTTTCTGACGCACATGTCGGATGCTGAGGTCTATGTTCCGCATGTGCTCGATTATGCTTATGTTGATCCACGTAAGTTCTGCGGCCATATAGGCAAAAACACCTACGAACTCTCATATCAACGTCATCAGCTTCGACCTAAGATTTTCTCCCAACTCCTTTCTGATTATAAGCTTCTTTTTCTCATTCCCCTCGATCATCTTGATTTCTTTGATCTCTCCTCCTGGCTGGATATCCACCTTTTGTTTCCTTTTGTCAAGCTTCGACCGTTCTTTCTTAAACATGGATCTACTTGGCCTGTCCAATTCCTCTTCATTTGGAGAATTCAACATCTGTGCATTTTGTCTATTCACTCCCAATGTTGGTTGGTAACACGTCCTCGACGTCACCTGGTCACTTACAACCTCCCTAACCTTCTCGCCCACTGGATACTTAATGGTCATATGGTATGTCAGCACTAGCTGCCTATAAAGCATTTAGCATTGTCCTCTCAAAAATGATATTGTACGACAACTCCGCTCCGACCACCACGAATCTCACCATTTTTCATTTTCGGGTTGGACTTATCCCCAAGACTATCGACAAGGTCACCTCACCACACAAAGACGTGACCACTTCCTTCAGCTCGACATTCAAATTCAACTGCCTAATCAATGGTAGAACATGACGTCCACCAAACTCCCTGTATCGGTAAAGACCCTTATCACGTCATATCCCGCGACCTCCGCATAATCACCAGGGCATTATTGTGCTGTCAAAATGTGCTGGAGGGGCGGGCAGGCTCAACCCGTCTCTGCCCCGGGCCATGGGTTAGGCAGGCCCGGCCCGCTAACTTATTTTTTAAAAAAAAACAAAAATCTTGTTTGTGTTTTTTTAAAACCATCAAATAGCTGAACAAGAGGCGTGTTCATCTGGCCAAAATGTGTTTGTTACTTTGTCGTGATAACAATAATTAGATTTAAATAACCAACTAAAGAAACTTCCAACACACTAATAAATGATTAATCATAAAGTCTCAAAATTCCCAAGATGAGCAAAATAAATAATAATAAAAAAAACTGCAATCATCCATTATCAAAACAACATCTGAAGGCTCATACTAACTCAATAAGAATGTTTGTCCCATTTTTGTGTCTTTATTTTGGGTTCATTTTCTCTTTATTTTCCCCACTTATAGAATTTTCGTAGTTTATTTGGTCCAATTCTGTGTTCTTTGTGTTTTCTGTCTTTTGTGTCGTTTTTGTGTATTTTTGTTGTCTTTTTCTTCGTGTTTCCCTTGTGTTCGTGTTTTCAGGAGGTAGGTTGTGTTGATCGAAGACGGGACTACTTGAGCTGAGACCGGGATATCCAGAAGACCCATTAACGTGTTCAGAATACTGAAGGAAGGACCGGAAAAATGGACCGATAAGCTGCCCAGAACAACTCCCGACTCGCGAGTCAGTGTCGCGACTCGCGAGATTGTCGCGACTCGCGAGGATGTCG
>CACSLK010034002.1:3161349-3171709 GCA_902706635.1 Striga hermonthica | reverse complement strand
ATGCATATGGAATCCTTGACGACCCTTGTTGAAGCTCTATGAAAAGGTATGATACTATTCACTTCTATCTCAAAACATTTTCCGGCCAATAAAAGATTATCAAAGAAAGTGATGCTAGTCCCTCCATACAGTAAAGTGATTTTTTGATTTCCCATATCCCTTACTAACTGACTCACAATATCAACATTTTGAGAAAAACTTACCAGTCTAGAACCACCAAGAACACATATGGTTTTGATCGGCTGAAGAAATTTATTACCTTGCGAAGGCTCTGAAACATCCATCTATTTGTTGATAAACTTAATTTTTTTCAAAAGTTTATAAGGCATACGATTATGATGAATGACTCGCTATTTAAATAGAAAGTCTTACAAAGCGATAAATAATTTTACTGTTTTCTTCTGACACTTGCAACTGACAGATAAGGTGTTGGGTTTTAAATAAATTTTATCTGTTGGCAGCTATAAGATTCTCTGAAAATTACAGTGCAACTAATAAACTTCATTAGTACGATTTTTTTTTTCATACTAACAAATACTAGTTTTACAAACTTGTTCTTTTGAAACAATATTTTCGAGACTATAACGTTCCTCTTCATTTTTGAAACGAATCTATAGAGACAGAAGCTCACGATGCACATACCCACTAGGATGTGTCTCAAGAATCTGGTGGATCGTTTGATCCATAGACTCCTTACTCAATCCATCCTTTATAAATGCTATTTTATCTTCTCGATTTTTGGACACGAACCCCACTGATTTACATCGTGTGTCACAAGTCCATCGAGCACATTTGAAGCATCCACCTAATCGTTTTGCTCTTCGTTTCTTTGTAAAAGTACTCTTACCCATACCTGACATATATTTGTATGAATTTGGAAACTCTCCCGACAATCGAACTTTTGCTTCAATCAACCATCGAATATCGCCTGGAATATGATTAATCATTAGCACCCTCAATCTTTCTATTCGAGACCGATAAATTCTTTTTATGATATTTACTGGAACAAAAGAATAATATTTACGGATATTTAAGAGTGCCAAATTCATATGTAAATTCGGACCTTTGTTCGTAAGGATTAAATGGAATGCATGATAATTTATAGAAATGATGCGTATGCTATACGACTCTAAAATAAAGAGTCTGTCTGACAGAAAGATTGATACGCATGTGAATTTAAATATTGTGAGTCGGAATCTGCACTTGAAGTGCATTTATTGCCGCTGAAAGATGATGTGATATGTTTAATGGGTCACAATGATTTATTGTGATGTTTACCAATATAGATGAAGATGGTTTGCATAATTAAACTGATTATGAAATGTTTTGTTCTCGATTGGTGAAATTATTACTAGCTAAATTTTTGTGAATCGATATTTGATCAAACCAAGTGTGAAAGGGGTATGATATATATGGGCCCACTACCCCTCCATGTGTGCTACTAGATATTATGGATCCAATAGATAGCTACATGTGTGTGAACCGTAACCTGAAGTTACGAGATGATTTGATCAAAGAATGTATATATGACACGAGATCAAATAATGTGTATATGGCACGTAACCTGAAGTTACGAGATGGTTTGATCAAAGAATGACACAAGATGGCTATAAAAGAATGAAAATAAGTATCATATGAAAGTGATGAAGCTAGTAATATAATCAGCTCATATGATGAACTCATGAAAGAAAAATGTGCACATTACAAGTGATATGAGGTCAAAGTCCTCCTATTATATGTTGAAATCGAGAACGAAATAGAAATTATATGAACTCCCCTCAAGAAACTCAATACTGAAAATGCAGATCAGGGATCTGTTAAGATGAGGGGGAGAATCAATTATTGAAATTTTGAAAATGATATATGCATCACACTGAAAGTGTGCAAATTATAAACTGAATGATACTGATGGTGGTTAAATATATGAAATGATATGATGGTGGAAAGATACGCTGGAAGCGTTGGTATTGTGCAAATTGAAATTCCCCAAATAAGTGAAAAAGGAGGCATATATATACTATCGATGAAATTAACTGATAATGAGATATCTCAATATATTACGGGGAATAATGGAAATGAATATGTGTCGACACAAACAAATAAATAGCGCTATATAAATGATATTGATGAGAATGAAATCAACTAAAATGTGAATATTGGGAACTATTGGCAGTAAGACCATTGAAATCGATTGATGATAAGAATGAGTTTAAGAATGAAAGTTGCACAAAAGCATGATATGGCATATTATCATAAATACCACCAGTATTTGAAAATCTTAATGAATCTATATGATATTCATGAAAATTATGGCACAGTTATTATGGTGAATATATGGAATACGCGTTGTACTCTTTTTCCCTTGGCTAAGGTTTTGTCCCATTGGGTTTTCCTAGCAAGGTTGTTAATGAGGCAACAGGGATGGCGTATTCACATGAATAGTGTACTCTTTTTCCTTCATTAGGATTTTGTCCCACTGGGTTTTTCCTAATAAGGTTTTAACGAGGCATATTCATGGTATAATGAGAAATACTGGATAATTGATATGATTCCTCATGATGATGAGAAAAGACTGGAGTAGCTGTACTCTTTTTTTCCTTCGATCAAGTTTTTTCCCACTGGGTTTTCTTGACAAGGTTTTAACGAGGCAGCACGTGGATACTCCATTTAAGATGACCTATTTGAGGGAGAGCAATGTTCTGATACTACAATGCTCAAATTTTGTCCCACCGGGTTTTTCTAAGGGAGCAATGTTATAATTTCAAGATGATCAGGTTTTGTCCCACCGGGTTTTCCTGATATACTGAAGCACCAGTACCGATGGCTACAAGATACACTTCAAGATATTCAGATTGGGCGTTATTCGAATCAGTTAAAATATGTTTAGAAATAGTCATTCATGGGGGAGTGTTATGAATTATTTATTATAAAATAATATATGTGAATGACTATTTTGTCCCCGATGTAATTGTATTATTACGGTTGTGCCATCAGAAGTTTCCTATAAATAGGAGCTTCAGTTATAATAAAAATTGTACCTAAGAGAAACATTTTCTCTATTCTCTCTCTTTCTCTCTAGTTTTCTAACAAACACGAAGATAAATTAAATCTTGTTCCCGTGTTTTGCGGCCCACTGTAGTCCTCCTGAGGCGTCATCTGTAAATTTGTAATAACCATATTATTACTTCAAGTAGCGACTTTCTTGACAATTAGTATTGGACTTGTGTATTTGCATATTCATAAAGTATTGTGAGTTATTTGTATGTATATAATGATTAATAATTTTTTTTGCATTTTCTGCAGGCCAAATTTATAATTAAAAGACCTGAAATACTTATTTTTTTAAATTGTGTTTATCATATTGGATGTAATGTATATTTTTGTATGTATTTTTTTGTGAATTATTTATTTAAGAATTTCAAATACGTTTTTTATTTTCCAAAAGAAGTTAATTTTAATATAACCACAACAATAACATCTAATCACGTTAAATAGTCAACACATTATATGATCAGTTGTATGTAAATCAAAAATTTTAAATGATTTTTGTAATTTTGTAGTAATTAGTGTTGATTATCTAATAATTAAATGCGAGGTTAAATAAATAAAAAAGTAATAGTTTTTGGAGGAAAAAGTTATATTGCCACATAAATATAATTTAATAGATTTTATTAAATGCTTATGAGCCAACAATTATATATATATAGACTAGTTGGCCGATGGTTGTGCACGCACAGCCGACCTTAGTCCAGTCTATAATTACCATAAATATTTGTCAAAATTAAAATCAAATACCTATTTTTTAATGACATTTATAAATGCAGTTTCAAACAACTTAACAACAATATATATGGAACAAAACAACGCAATATAATGAGTTTTTTTTTTTTTTTTTCCTACCCAAAAAAATATTGTTGAAAATGTATCCAACCTTAAACATATATTTGTCAAACTCGAACATAATTTTCTGTCCCACACCATGAACTATATCCATTAGGTAGTCAACAACATCAACCCTAAGTGTGAATGTGGTGGCCTCGTCGTTGAAAGACTCAACCTGTTCCCTCCAAAATTGCACTGGAATTGGCTAAAAATTGCAAAAAAGTTAAAGATAAATCAGATTAATGGCCGTAAATTCTTGCAATTGACATTTCTTTACATACTTATATTGGATATCAGATGCTCACCAGAAAAGCTCGATCAATGTGTCTCTGTTTTATGATTAAACCAAACTGCGACTACCTTGTAAAGTAGAAACAAAGGCAGAGAGAGTTAAGCACGCCTTTCGTGATGAAGGGTCTGGAATCTCTTTGAATTGATTGGTAAAAGTAATCTGTGAAATAAAAAACTAAAGATAAAAATGTGATAAATTTTTTGTGAGCAGTACACCTAAAACTACAAATCTTATACCTGATAGCACACACAATAGTTCATGAGACATCAACTTCTTACACTTAAACCATCTTTTATGTCTACGGGAGTTGATGACATCTCTAAGGTCATTCGTCTTCATCCTTCAATACCTATAATTCTTTTAGCAGTCTGACTGGACATACACAAAGAAGTTGCATACATCACAATTTGTGTTTATTTTGTCCTTTAATTAATAGCCATTTTTTTTTTTTTTTTTGGACAAATCACCATAAATTGTGTTTTTCCTTTCTTTTTTTCTTTTTCTAAATTACTTTGTCTAATTTGTGTTTATTATTATCTAATGTCTGAGTATTGAAATCTCAATATTGAAGCATTGAGCATCTTTGTCAACCGTTAGTTTTTCCTCATACAAATAACAAAACTAAATTAAGACATCTCAAAATCATTCTAGCAAACATAACTTAAAATACATGCCAAGAAAACATTTATGCCATTGTACCAAGAAAAAAAAAACAAAACAAACAAGCTCAAAAAAACTGACTATGAATTCAATAATTCAAGGCCAAGAACAAACTTTCTCAAGAAATTGATCCACATTCGAAAAAACCCGATCACCAAGTCCACAAGCGTCTTGACAGGCACCAAGCAATTGATGATAACCATGCCTGGCTACCTCGGCGCCTCTTTCACGAACCTATTGGGTCTCATTCGGACGGGCTAAATTTTCTCAAATACTCCTGATACAGCACCTCCCGGTCCCAACACGAATAAATCGAGCAAGTCACTGTTTTCCTCGATTGATTTGGACCCCATAAGCTTTAGTATCTTCTCGTGTTTGGCATAACGTTCAACAATTCCAGAAATCAAGACTGCTGAATCTGTATCTGAAAAAAGAGAATGAATTTTTATGCACTTTCACCTTGTTGTCTAAATGAATAACTGAATTAACTGTAGAGATTAAAAGGATTAGATTTTCTACTATTATTAATTGGAGTTAGAGTTCACTTGAGCTAATTCAAATTTTAGAGAACCTAAACTTTCTTCTAAAATTATCATTACGCCCCGTATAGGCTTCTTTTGTTAGAATCGCATAATCATAGGAGTGATAGGTGAGAATGTTACAATAATATAAAAGGATACATTTTATATTGAATGATACTATTTTTTTTATGATTATAATAAATTCTCGAATGCGTCAGACAAATCTCTCACAAGCAAGTAAATAAATATTATGTATTCTCATCACTATTTATATAAACATATTATTATAGAAGAACATATTATTTGGGAGTTCCAGTCAATCCCAACGAAGAGATCAAAACGCAACAACATAGCGTCAGATCTCAGCTCCGATGTGAAGTCGTAAGGTAAATAAATGCATTACACACTCGCACACAGGGAAAAACAACGACATACAAGTATAACACTATTACAAAATATAGATTATATATTAAACGAAAAATAATGCAGGATTAAGAAAATTGGACCTTTAAATGCGCAACATGATCAATCTTCACCATAAGCTAAAATCCCATAATGAGCTGGCAAGACTCATACACAGAACTCACGGTACAACATATCAAATTAATTGAAATATAACTGAGATACCCAATTTAATAACAAAATTCGATTACTATACTCGAGATGCATGATCCTGTAGAAGTTTCCTTACCTTAATTTTCAAGTATCAAGTAATACATATACCCATATGGACTTATCGAGCTAGAATAAGATAACTACAAATGCACGGGACAATATACCATTTGTTGTCATTGAGATTAACTTTTTTGTTAAAGAATCATTGAAGATTTTGAACCACCATTGGGAAACAAACTATCCTGAAGATTTTGTACCAAGAATGTCTTATTAAACATACCAAATTTCAAATAAATCCAATAATCTATCAAGGAATGATATTCTTTCAGATGTTTGTTATCTAATACAATAGTCCAATTGGTATAAGGCAACCAAATGTTAGACGCATTTGTAACTTGGAAAATCACTGTTTTTTTTTTTCTTTTAATCATTGTAAACAATTAGTTTGGACATAGCGATTCAGTTCCTATAATTAGCCCAACAAATTTATCCATATGAAACTTTCTCTGTGAAAAGATTTATACCTCTTCAGTCATGATGTCTCCAACCTTCGTTAACTTGGATGACCTTCCCTGGACAATTATTTTTTGGAGGTAATCTGAAAATTCAGTAAAGAAATTAGCGTTCACTGTAGAATGTTAGTAATTTAATTCATTGATTGAAGCCTACTATCCTATAAACGTGTTGCTAGTATTATTGGTTAATCAAATTATGTTCTACATTCGCATCTTTTGTGTGCGACAAGAAACCAGTTACAATCTGGAAAATTCTTCGGTTGCTCATGTATTTTACCAAAAACTCGGGACAAAAGGTTTTTATTTAACCCCAAATGGTAAGTTATGTAAATTTTTGCAGTCCTCGTAGTCCATTATAAACTATAAATGAAACTGAAGGCACCGAAATATAACAGATTAAGATGATAAAATCTAAAAGCAAGCACCTTATGAGCAGCTATTAAGAACAAATTGATGTACCTCTTTCAGTGGTAATTCTTGCAATCGACTTCTTCTTCTATGGTTTAACCACCAACAGAGCTCCAACATTGTGCCGAGTCATCTGTATTTGAAGAAAAAAAAAAGGAAGAAGAAAATAAAATTGAAAAATGATCATGATCATATCTCATTTTCATCTTTCTCATAAAAAATTACGAAAGCAAACATGAAGATTTACGGTGGGGCATATAGGGGGGCGCATGCAAACAAACAATACCTGGATAATTACAAAAACAACCAAAAGAGCTTAAGTTTATTTATAACTGATTCTAGCTTATAATGTTTGAGGAAAAACGTAATTAATAGAAAAACTAACAAAAGATTTTAAAATCACATGCTCATCAATTTGAGAAAAACGCCAAAGAAAATACTTCAAACCAGAGCTTTTTTCCCATAATCAATGAACGTCCCCTACAGAACAATCATGTCGTACCTAACAACGACGATGCAGAAAGAAATAGCCTCCTAAAGCCGATGGATTTCCATCAGTAAAAAATGAAGCAAAAAATCAGAAACTTGCAAATCATCTACAAACTAAAGGAATTCCACTCCAAATCACACTGAGTACGTAAAAGAAGAATAAGAAGAATGTGATTTTTATTGAAACAATGTTATTCTAAAATCTCGAGCCGGGTAGTTCCAAACCAAAAACCAAAGAACAAACTACCAAGATAAAACAAAAACAAAAAAAAAAAGGTCTTCATCCATTAATGAAATATAATTATCTGAATCCAACAAGCAATATGAAAGAGCACATACCTGATACCGTACCCAATAAGCAACAAGCCCCAAACAGAGTGTTAGAATTATAGGTACGTAAATATCCCAGATTCACACGAAAAACAAGAATTAAAATACGCAGCGAAAAATTAACTAAATACGAATGATTCAAAATTTAGCCTACAAGTTCAAATACTTGTAGACTAAGGCCTCATGCCAAAATTTCACTAGAACAAAATAATCACAAAGTTTTTTTGTCCAATTCCAAAACATCTAGTGAACAATAAAAAATAAAAAACGAGTTGGACACAAGACATAAAAGAAAGCAAGCCCGATAAATCTTTTATGTGAAACTAAAGAAGTCAGTCTCTTCTTTGTAACTCCACGGACGGCGAAGGGGAAGTCGCTGTCTGGGACGGCAGCAGCTCGGAGGCGGCACCCAATACGTGGGACTGCAGAGGCGCGGCTGAGTCATGAGCAGTCGATGATGGTGGATGCGCGGTCTCACTCCGGTGAGAATCCCGGCTGGAGTGCTTAGCCGAAACCAGCGGGCCGCCAAAAACTGGAGGAGCGGGAGCGGGAGTTAGTATCGCCGGTTGAGATTCATCATCTCCCTGAAGTGACGGTCCCCGCAAAACACGACCAGCCGGCGGCGGACGATGAGTCGCTGTGACCGGCAACGAATGAAACGCGTCTATATTTCTTGGACGGCGGCAAAGAGGAGCCTATTTCCTGATCGATCGACGGGGGCCATCGGAATTTTTTGGTGAACAAGGATTTGCCGGAGAGAATTGAGAGATTGTTGAATGACGAGAGAAGCCCAACAATCGAATTGATTTTGACCTGACAGAATTTTAGGAGAAAGAGAAACTAGGGCAAGAGTTAGGGAAGAAGACGATCTGTAAAAAAAAATAAACCAAGTAATAAAGAAAATAAAACGGAAAAAACGAGGAGACTTAACAAAAAAAATGAACTTTTCTTTTTGTTTTTTTTTTAAACGTTTTTTAATATTTTTTTTAATGGAACCAAAATAGAAGAAAAGAACTGGGAGAAAAAAAAACTCACTGGACAGCAACATATTTCTATAAAGCGTGGACACGGCTTAATATAAAGCATAGCAACAAGCAAGGACAATTTGACAACGGTAAAGACTGACCAAAGAGATGCAAAACGCACAGAGACTCATTACGGACAACCAAAATCAATAAGAATCATATCCAGGGGCGGACCCAAGGGGGGTCCCGCAGGGGCACGTGCCCCTGTGAAGTGAAATTTTTTAACTAGTACATATATAATAGTGTGTAATGTAATATGTATACTATTTAATGTTACTAACTTATCTTCTGGGCCTGAACCAAGTTTTTTTAACTAATATATTGTATATAATAGTGTGCAATGATATATACAATATTTAATTAAATTGACTTTCTTGTGGGCCCGGCCCCCACTACAACTCAACCAAGTTTTTTTCTTTTTTTTTTTTTTCTTTCCGTCACGCATGACTGAACATTCCTTTTTTTTATTTTATTTTCTCTTCCTGTATTGTTACAAAATTCCTTCTAGATTGGAGATGAACAACAAGTACAGGATAAAAAAAAAAGAAAAAAAAATCTTTCAATAATTTGGTTTCAACTTCTACATCTTCAGTGGGCTATCAATTTTTATTTCAAAAAGTATGTTTTATTTAATTATTTTCTAGTTTTTATAACCATAATTTTGTATATGAGAATGTGAGAATTTGGGAAAAATATGTTGTGTATTATTCAAAAGACATGTACACATATATATAGGAACATAATGAGCCTAAATCTAATCCTACAAGATATAGACAAAATATATATTATAACCATATATACAATATATTCTAACATACTAATATATGCTATCCATATATACAATATATTCTAACATATTCAAAATTGATTTAATTTTTAATTTAGGGCTTTCATGATTTTGATAAAATAGCATCTTAAATGTTATTTCTTATTTGTTGCGCATTTTGTATGTATTATTTGTTTTAGGTATCTTCATAATTGTAATAATAGTTTTAAAATTAGCTCGTAATTTTTTAAGTTATAACCTAATGTTATTATTATTTGTCATATTAGTAATAGAGAAATATTATAAACGAAAATATACGAGTGTTGCCGATAAAAGAAATATCCAAAGAAAAAACCAAGAAAATCATGTTGATGTTGGCATGATGATCATTCCCGACTATCGCACAATTGTAATGTAACGTTTGTTATTTTTTTGGTTCTTCATTTTATGATTTGCATTGTGCCCCCCTACTCTTAAATGTCTGCGTCCGCCCCTGATCATATCAACACATTAATCTCAAAGCCGTAAATATAGACTTTACAATCATAATGCACGTCAATCTCATAATCACCCAAGTTTTCCAAACTCGCGAACTCACTCCACAGAAAGCACTACTCATTCAAAGACATAGAAGATAGTTCCATAATTCACACATTGCACAAAGAAACAAGATCATAGCTTTAACATTCACCAAGTATGCATGTCCTAATTATGCCTACAAAGAATGCCTAAGAAAATAAAAGAAATTAAAAGAAAACGTGAACGGTATAATCAAGGTTAGCACAAAAGAAATAATGACACACTTAACGCCTTTACATAGACTAAAAATCGCACTTCATTTTTTTTTTTTTTCTTTA
>CACSLK010034002.1:3120894-3132860 GCA_902706635.1 Striga hermonthica | reverse complement strand
TTTTTTTTTTTGGATGTGGACAGGCACAGCAATTGTTTCAGAGGGATGCACAAACAATAACACCAGAAGCTCTTGAAAGTGTGAAAGCTGCACTTGCCAGCAGTGATGTGGAGCACAAAGCAGAAACTAAGAAGAAAGCGATTCCCCGGACAGCTGCTGGGCAGACTTGGGAGGATCCCACTCTTGCAGAATGGCCTGAAAGTATGAACATTTTGCTCATATGTATAATGGTGGCAATTACCTATAATTTTTTATTTTTTATTTTTTATTCCCTTTGTAATGTTATTTGTTTTACCATCACTTAGCACCATGATCAGCCTTTCTTTATACTTTCTTTTGCTGTCATTTCAATTGATTATGGTATATCTTTTCCAGCTTATTATTTTTTGATGTGTTGGAATCTTACAGATGACTATCGTCTATTCTGTGGTGATCTTGGAAATGAAGTGAATGATGATGTTTTGTCCAAAGCTTTTTCCAGGTTTCCTTCATTTAACATGGCCAGGGTATGTTTTCTGCTAACTCAACAAGAGTCGTGTATTCATTTACAATTTATTTTGAGTGCCATACATGAACATTTGCATATCCTCCTCAGATGTTAATTTGAAGTGAATGGAGCCCTCAATTGATTCTTATGTCATAAGGTAGTTCTTGTTTTAATTCCATGCCGTATTTCTCACAATGCATTGGATATTTAGGTGCTGAACACACGGAAAACGTTTAGTTTACAGTGTATATTTGTGTTATTGGTTCAACTTTCCTATGAGTAGAAAATGACATGCGCTGGCCTGATCTGATGGCAATTCCCATGTGATACTGGAAAGATATGATTGGTTGCTAAGAATAGGTGTAGAAGTTGGTTATTGATATGTAGTGTCCATCATCTCGGTAACCTAAGTTTTTAAACTCCCTGTAGTTCCTTAACCATCCAATTAAATATTTAGTTATTCCAGAACTGTTTGAACTTTTGAAAAGCATTTTAAAAGTTAAAAACTAAAATGTTGTAAAGATTTTTGCTGAGTAGTAAATATTAGACTGGATTGGGAAGTTTAAAGTATGCTTGTCGATGGGCTTTTGACCTTGATGTGAACATGCACGTGCTTTATAGTTGTAGATAATTGACACTTTTATGTTCGAAGGTTAATTATTAAATTCTGTGTGAAATGCAAAGCCTCTCGGTTGTGTAGTGCTGTCAGTTGTACTTATAAATTTGCATAGACAATCTCATGTCACTTGTAGAACTGAATGTGGCTTGTTTTGGATCAGGTCGTTAGAGATAAACGTACTGGCAAGACAAAGGGCTATGGGTTCATAAGTTTTGCTAACCCAACTGACTGTGTGGCCGCCATCAAAGAAATGAATGGTGAGTTGTGTGCTTTCTGTCCAATATCTGATTGTAGATCAATATCAGATTTTTATAACCCAACAAAAGTATCGTTGTTTTAGGGAAATATGTTGGAAACCGTCCAATCAAACTTCGAAAGAGCACCTGGACAGAAAGGACTGACAAAGAAGCCCTGGAAAGGCAGAAGGTGAGCATGGCTTGGCGGCCTCTGCCCCAGCGTGTGCAAATTTTTTAGCTACTATTGTCTTTGTAGTTTCTGATCAAGATTTTTTATTTTTTTCACAGAAACAAGGTTACAAGAAATCAAAAGCACCCAAGAAAGGCGTGTTCCATAAATGAGAGCCTATGTTTTGGGGCAACAAATTCAAAGGTGTATTGTTAACTTTACTTCTTGTCATTATAACGTTGGTGTTAGGGTGACGTGACTAAATTTTAAAATTATGGTCTAGCATTTGAGCGGGTTGTGTTCAGCTGCTATTTTTATTTTTATTTTATAAATGAATATGCTCTCATATCATTTATTCGTATAAATTAGTGACATTTTAGCACCAATTAATCTTCTCTCTATTCGTCGAGTACTCAGTGAGCTTGTTCCATGCGTCCCCAACTGTCCATACCTGGCCCGAAATCCAATTGGCAACCTAGTCAGCAACATTGACAATTTATATCTACTTTCAGTCAAAAATCTTAACAGAGAGAGATGTAATAATATCGTGGTGTAAGCCATGAGCCAGTACGATTTTGGGAGAAAACCCACCCAACTTCGGCAAGAAATGAGCACGCTTTTCTCTTTTGCCAGCACGGAATAGCACGAGTCTTTCTAATTTATTCAGTGACTTCTACACAGTGAATGCACACCGCATAAAAGTGCACCAGCGGCTATATTGGGAATGATTATCTGGGAAGCTGCAAGCCACTTCATTGTGACATGTTTTTTTCCAAAAATATCGGGTCTTCTGTTGCAATTACAGTCATATTTTCATGTTGGTCCTTACATTGGTGTAGACGTGGCCAACGCCCGGCCTGGCGGGTTGCCAGACTACAAAGCACGGGCCCAGGATCGGCCTGGCTATATGTACAGGGTTTGTTCAATCATGTCCGGTTGTGGGCCGGTTCCGGCAGTCTCAGGGTTTGTTCAATCATGTCCGGTTGTGGGCCGGTTCCGGCAGTCTCAGGGTTTGTTCAATCATGTCCGGTTGTGGGCCGGTTCCGGCAGTCTCGGGCTCGAGTAACTGTGGGCCAAACATGTTCATTGGGGAGATATAATACCACGTATAATTGTGGGCATAGTTTGACGTATTAAACTTATTTAAACCTAATCCAATCCTCCTTTGTAATCAAATTCACCCTAAGACTATTTTTATCCACTGACTTAATTCAAGTCAATCTAATAATTAAAAATTATTTCTCTTTGATTCACTTTCACAACTCAACCTTTTAACTAAAATATACTTTATCCCAAACTCAACACAAATTAAAATATTTAATTTATTTTTATTTATTTAGAATCTATATCTATATAATGGACCAATCCATTTTACTATATTTGTCACAAATTTTCCCGCTCAAATATTTCGGCCAATTTTGGCAAATTCTATAAGGCATAATTTTGTTAAATAAAACTAAAATTTAATATTTCATTAAGAAGTTTGAGAAGATTTGAACCAATTATAGATTGAATTAAAATTTAATTTCAAAGATTCGTGAAGATCTTTATTATTATTTTAACGATATACTCAAAGGTATAAAGTTTTTAGTACAAGTTTTGTTTTGATGGTTGCTGAATTAAAATTTTATCTCAAAGATTTGTGAAGATCTTTATTAATTTTTTTAGTAATATACCCAAAAATATAATTTAGTAAATGTTCAGTTTTGATGGATGGGTATTTAAAAAAAAATGACAGTAACAAAAGCACACACTCTCACACACTCACATATATATACATATATATTTTAAAAGTTATCTCTTTGTGTGAAAAATAAAGTTCAAACTATATACTTTTAATAAATAGAATAAATAAAATTACACTCAAGTAACATAAGTGACACTCATGTTAATCACTAAAATGATATATAGGTTAATAAAAATTGATATCTATATCTATATAATGTACCTATATATATTACCACCATTGACATAGTTTTGGGCATGAAAAAATTATGTTTATATTTCGCATATAATTAATAAGCTTTATTTATTAGCAAATCTTACAAATAAAAAAAAAGTTATTTTTTTTGGTTACACAATGGCTAATACACATTAAATATAAATTGACGTAAGTAGAATATTGATTGATTGATTAAACGTATTTTGAATAAGAAATTAATTTAATTATTATTTCATGGTTGTAGATATGAATTATGTTCATCAATCAAAAGAACTTAAAATATACAATAAAATAATTAAAAAAATTATTTTGAATTATGTTAGCCTAATGATTAATTTAAATTATTGATAGATTTTGATAAAATGTATTCAATTTAACCGTCAATAAATTATAACTCTCTTGAATATATCTTTAGTATTGATAATACCACTTAAAAAATAATTGTATTAATAAATTATCTTTTGATGGCCAGGTGAAATTAAGAATTATAAATTTCACATTAAAATATTTATATACATAAACACTATTCAATGTGTTAAAAAGTAAAATGTTTATTATCTATTATTTCATGAAGAAAAACAAGTACCTAAAATTATATCGTGAAGTAATAATTTTAGTTATACCATTTGGTAATCACTGATACCATACATCAAAATGCTTAAATTGTTTTTTAATTAAATTATTATATACGTTGTAAACACATGAATTAAATAAATAAATATAGACACTTTTAAAAATAACTAATATAAATACTAAAATATTACACTTTTAATAATCGATAATTATATAAGTATATGCAAGTAATTTGTATCATTATATATTAAAATTATTACACTTTTGTAATATTATAAACTAATAACTAATAGTATCCATACCTACAAAAATAAATTGAAAAAATATAAATATAAATATTTAATATTGATATGTTGTGTCGAATAAAATTAACATATTATCTTAAATATTGATGCCAAAATATTTTCTATACTATGTCCCGTGCATCGCACGGGTTGCAACACTAGTTGTAATTATGTTCCAAAAAACTATCAAATATGGTCTCTCTTTACATACATTAAACAAAAAAACGAATTTGAGTGTTTTTATTATTTCTTCACATAAAAAGTACACTTATTCAATAATATTGAGACAAGTATCATATTCCCAAACCAAACCGGTCGCAACTCGAGTCACATTGTAACTTTGGTTGCAACATTAGATAGTAATAATTAATATTCATTATTTAAATATAAGATTGGAGATTAAATATGAGAACAAATTAATAATTTTTTTTTTTAAAATGTATCATAATTACAATGAAAAAAAATATCATAAAAACTGATAACACTTATATACAATTTCTCTTATCCGCGGCACAAGAACAAACATAAACCATTACGGTGTACAAAAATTGCAATACACACCACACCATCAAGAATCAAGAGTCTTTAAATTTATCCAATCCCAAATACTTTCTCCCGATTTCAAGTTTTTAATCAGTCCCAAGATCTAACATTGGAATCTGCAGTTGCACATTCGTATGCTAATAACAGTAATTTAATAGTCCACTGTACACAAAATAGCCACATATATCGTTTCTTCACGTCTCATTAGCAACGGTTAAAACACTCGAACGATGGCCGTAACGAGACTGTAACATTTTCCCACATTTTACTTAATAAAGTTCAGATTTTTTTTCCCTCTTTCATTTTTTTCACGCACTTGCAGTTCATTCATAGAAATGGACTGTCCTTTCGTGGCGCACTGCAATTTTGGTTGCAATTCCAGATTTGCTTCTGTTAGTAATTCAGCGTGCGCTCAGAAGAACAGCCCTTCTGCGTTTTTTCTTCACCAGAAGTTTCCAGCTACGCGTAGAAAATGTCTTGGCTTGTTATCTGTCGGACCCCCTAAAAGGGGTTCGTTTAAAACGACAGTGTCTGCTGTTTCCTCGGTTGAAACGAGGTAAAGTTTTAATACTTCATCGTTGTTTCTAATTTTCTTGATCAAAAGTCCGAGCTTTTAAGTGTAAGATATGATGATATCTGGAAATGAGCTGGAAAAACAGAGAAAGAATCTGCTTATGGGATGGTAATTTTATGATAAAGATTGAATCTTGCTGTTGAAAATTTAAGTTTTACGATCAAATGTGCTGGAGGGATTGCTGTTTTTTCTTCGAAAGTAATAAAATTTCCTATTTCTATGTGTTATTGTTATAGGGAAGGCGAGGATCTTAAGAAGGATGAGGAAAAGAAAAGGCAGTCTAAGAAATCGAGTGGTTACTACAAGGTGAAGGTGAATATCAGGCTCGATCACCAAGTCGAATTCGGTGAACACGTGGCCATTTTGGGCTCCGTGAAGGAATTGGGTTCATGGAAGAACAGAGTCATGATGGCTTGGACCGAAAATGGGTGGGTTTGTGATTTGGAGCTAACAGGAAGCCAAGACCCAATCGAGTTTAAATTCGTGATAGTTGGAAAAGACAAGGAGGGATTAACATGGGAAAGCGGCGATAATCGTGTTCTGAAATTCCCGGGTAAAGGGAGTTTCAATGTTGTCTGTAAATGGAACAATACTAGTGAAGAGGTGGTTTTATTTCCGCTGGAGCAGGTGAAAGACAAGGAATTTGAAGTCGAGACACGAGAAAGTGGAAATGGGAATATTGTGTTAGATGAAGCTGTTACCACTAGTGCTTTTGTCGAGCAATGGCAAGGGAAAGATGTCACGTTCGTTCGTTCAAAGGATGGTTTTGATGCAGAAAAGAGTAGAAAATGGGATACTTCGGGCCTTGAAGGGATTTCTTTGAAGTTAGTGGAAGGTGATCGTGATGCTCGAAATTGGTGGAGGAAGGTATCAGTTCACTGGGACCTCCTCTTTTACCCCTTATCTCATCCATGTACTTTCAATGTCTTTTCCATTCTTATGATGAGTTAGACAGTTAGACTTCTCCATGTTCCATATAATATGGGAATAAACTTGCCAATTACAAAATGTGCAGAGAAAATTGTAATCACTCAAAAGAGAAATTAAGAAAAAAAAAAAAAAAAAAAAGAGGTTAATCCTGTCTTGTATATGTGGTGCATAACTGCAGTACTGTTTAAGAATGTAAGGGACATAACTTTTCTTAATGCATTTTGCTTTTGAAGTGTATACTAAAACCGGGATTTCTTTGAAACTTCTCTAGGTTTTTCAGAACAATAGTCCAAACTTTGGGGTACTTTTATAATTATTCCTGTATTTTGTATGTCCAAAGTCCAAACCATGCAATGCGGTAATGTATCTGTTTTTATCCATCTAATGCATTCATTCAGCCACTTAGGATGTTAGCAGCTTTTGAAAGAGCCATATTATTGAGACTAAAATATGTTTGTTCTGCATTTCTTTGTTTGAAAGCTTGAAGTTGTTCGACAACTTGTGGTTGAAAACATCGATGACGATAAGCGTCTGGAAGCTCTCACGTATTCCGCAATTTATCTGAAGGTTCTATCATACATTTGTTAGTCTTCAATCTGCTCAACTCGACCAGATTAGTATATGGATTATGGCCTTTGTAAGATGGTTTTGATTTTCATGCAGTGGATAAACACGGGTCAGATTCCTTGCTTTGAAGATGGAGGCCATCATCGGCCAAACAGGCATGCTGAGATTTCCAGGCTTATATTTCGCGAATTAGAAAGAATTTCCAGCGAGAAAGAAACTTCACTTCAGGTAAAAGTAAAACTTTCTGCTGATTTTTAACTTAAATCGAAAATTACCAGAACTGTCCCTGAGATTCAACCTAGAATACAAAATTCTCTAGTTAGTATGTAATTTTGAGGATAAATAACTTTCTATTATGTTGTTAGCTCGTTTCTTTTCTTTCTTTCCTATTTACATGTTGTCGTTTTAATTAGGCCTTCCTGACAATTACCTTCTAATATGTAGGAAAAACTTGTCATCCGCAAGATTCATCCTTGCTTACCATCTTTCAAGGCTGAGTTTACAGCATCTGTACCTTTAACAAGAATTCGAGATATTGCTCACAGGAATGATATCCCTCACGACCTTAAGGTTTCACTTAAGTACTACTATTTTTTAAGATTTTGTTTTCATGTGAATACTTTTAATTTACATTATATTATGATTTTTTCAGCAAGAAATTAAGCATACAATACAAAACAAACTTCATAGAAATGCTGGCCCTGAGGATTTAGTTGCTACAGAAGCAATGCTTGCAAGAATTACGAAAAATCCTGGAGAATACAGTGAAGCTTTTGTCGAGCAGTTCAAGATATTTCATGGAGAGCTGAAAGATTTCTTCAATGCTGGAAGGTACTCTACATACACTTTATGATTTCTTTGTTCTAATTTGTTAAGTGTATTAATAAGAATAATATATGTTACAAACATTTTATTCTTTCTTAGAGCCAACACTAATAAGATGGCCTAACTATTCTGATTCCAACCTATCGCCCTTTTGCATCTAACTGATTCTTTTGTCCACTTAAATTAGAAGTTCCATAAAAATGCCACACGATGATGAAATAAAATAGTTAGTGTTTCATTAGCATAAAGCTAATAGTCCTCGTGTATTTTTGTTAGCTAGTTCCTGAATTTGTAGTCTTGAGCACATATCAAATCTTGCTTGAAGAATAGAATTTCATTCACCAATCTGTCAAATTTTAATAATCGTTTGCTAATAATCCCCATTATTGAAGTCTGGAAGAACATCTGGAATCTATCAGAGATTCTGTGGATTCAAATTCAACAGCCATATCTCTGTTTTTAGAATCAAAGCAGGTATATTTTTTTTGTAGCTTTAGACACATGTACTTTTATTTTTGTGTGTGTGTGTGTGTGGTTATGCAAACTTTCATTGGTTCTATTCTTTCAGATACTAGATAACACGGACAGTAGCAGTAATATTTCAGAAAGTGAACTAATAAGTATGTTGATGAGAACAATGCAAGCTCTGGATACACTTCGCCAAGAAATCGCAAAGGGTCTCGAAAGTGGACTCCGAAATGATGCTCCTGATGCTGCAATAGCTATGCGCCAAAAGGTGACATTTTCTTTGTCTCCGTATTCATTTATTGTTATGTCTATTATTTTTCTTTGTATGCTCAAAAGCATGATGTTAACTAAATAATCTGCATGATTGCAGTGGAGGCTTAGTGAGGTTGGACTTGAAGACTATGCATTTGTACTCTTAAGCAGGTAGATGATGTGTTTATAGTTTTAGTGGCTCCTACTTTAGTAATTAGGTTATGACAAAATTGCATTTTTAGTCCAGCTGGTTTAATGTAGTAGCATTTTTAGTCCCAAGATTTGAACTTTTTGTCTTTTGATCTGTAATTTAGTATTTTGCTGCAGTTTCAGTCTTTCGGGACTGAAATTGTAACAAAATTTAAAATTACAAGACTTAACTTGTTAATAAAAAATCCATCCAAAAGATTTTTCATTAGTAATCTAAGTCCTATAATTTTAAAGTTGCATTTTCAGTTCCAAAGGACTGAAATTGCGTTGAATTTTAAAATCATACGACCAAATAGCAAAAATGTTAAATTCTTAGGACTAAAAACGCCATGGGATCAAACCAACAGGACTAAAATTGTAATTTTGCCTTAGGTTATTTATAATTAATCAATTATTATCGGTCAACTGGACTGTGACCGTGACGGAATTTTTCCGCAAAAAATCAAAATAAGTGGTTCATTGAAGCATAATCCTATTGTAGGTGAGGTAAGAAGCTAGTACTGTTTGTATATCTAAGCTAATATCCGAGTTAAAGGGATCTCTTCCAGATAAGTTGAAAAATTCTTATATATGTGTAATGATCAAACTGGAAGAAGAATTTAAGTACTGGCATTCAAAAACACTGAAGGGTAACCCCAATTTTTTTTTTTCTTTTTTTTTTTCCATGGAAAGTGTATGTGAGATGACTTGAAAATGGAAGTCTGTTGGTATTTGAAACTTGAACATGGCAATTACAGGTTTCTTAATGCACTTGAAGCTGTTGGAGGAGCCCACTGGCTAGCTAAGAATGCAGAACAAAAGAATGTTGACTCTTGGGGTGATCCACTTGGCGCTCTAATCATCGGCATTCATCAGTTGGGCCTATCGGGCTGGAAGCCCGAAGAGTGCAGAGTGATCGGTAAAGAACTCATGGCATGGCAAGATAGAGGTCTTCAAGAAACCGAAGGTGCCCTTTCACTTCAATAAGTGCATGTTATTGGTCATATTTAACTATATATGACTATTACTGATTTTTCACTATTATACTCTGTGGTAATCACTAAAAGGCAGTGAAGATGGTACGAGAATATGGGGATTAAGACTTAAAGCTACACTTGATAGAGCCAAGAGACTGACTGAAGAATATTCCGAGGCGCTTCTTCATATATTCCCTCAAAAAGTTGAGGTAAAAATTGTTTTTAGTAATTATTTTTCAATGTTGTATAACAAATTTATGATTCAACTATTGAGAAACTGAGTGATTTTTGGGCTTTGCAGATATTAGGAAAAGCTTTTGGGATTCCTGAAAATGCCGTGAGGACGTACACTGAAGCTGAGATTCGTGCGAGGTATGGTACTCAATAGTACCAGTTATATTCTTTTTCAAAATTTAATAAGAATCACTGCATAAATGAGTGTCTGAACATTTATTACGTACTTTTGATATTGTTACATCTATGTAAGTTTTTTCCGTCCAAATGGAAAACGCAGTGTGATCTTTCAAGTTTCAAAACTTTGCACGCTTCTCGTGAAGGCTGTTAGGAAGGTACTAGGATCTGACGGTTGGGATGTACTTGTGCCGGGAAATGCTTTTGGAACCCTCGTCCAGGTACTCTTTAACTTCTGCTTTTCAGAATGGATGGATATATGGATTGTTGAAGATAAAACAAAAAAAAAAAAAGAATGCCTTTGTATCATTCAGTACATTTTTGCCCTGATATTTGATCCCATAATGTTGTAATGATTTTTCACATTAATTAGAAGATTTTTTCCTTAAAGACAAAATTAGTTTTGGTTTCCCCTTCAGTTCTTTGACGATTACATGAGCAGCATCTTTATCTTGAAACGATTTAGTGAGACTTTTTGTTTCAAGGGGAGTATTTGCAAAAACTTTGCGTAAATAAGAACTGATCCGTAGCAGCTGAAAATCGTTGAGAAACAGTTTTGTAAGAAAAGAGTAAATTGTGAATAAGATGAATATGGTTATTTATTTGAAAAAGTCGGACAGAAGGAGAGTCCCTTCCCATGCATTTTATATTCTGGTTATATCATGCAGAATTAGGAAAATGGTGATTGTAATTCCTAAAAATTACATTTTGCCTGCTGAAAACCAACAACCACGTTTTTCTAGGGATTTCGCGAGCCCTCTTTTAGATTTTTCTTATGTTGACTTTGATTTTAATCCATGCAACTGGTGTTCAGGTGGAGAATATCATTCCGGGCTTGTTACCATCCTCTGTAATAGGGCCGGTTGTTCTAGTCGTGAGCAAAGCTGATGGAGATGAAGAGGTGCTCGCTGTATTTATCTTTTTTAATTGTAATAAGATAGTATATGAATTGTAATAATTGGTAAATAATTGTTTTTTTCTGGTTGAATTAATGACTGACAGGTAGCTGCTGCTGGAGCCAACATTGTTGGAGTTGTACTCTTGCAGGAGCTTCCTCATTTGTCTCATCTCGGTGTTAGAGCTCGACAGGCAAGTTTTATAATAACCATTTTCTTAGGAAAAAAATTAATAATACGTATGAGTTGAAGCGTTTATCTTTAGACGGAAAATGACATTATTTCAGAACTGCAGGAAAAGGTTGTATTTGTTACTTGTGAAGATGACGAGAAGGTCTCGGATATGAAAACACTGAGTGGAAAATTCGTTAGGTTATTTGACATGATTGTTCTCTGTTTTGTCTTGAGCAAGAGAAGAAAATCAGTTATCTTTGAAATTAAAATGAAATAAAATATGATAATCATAACTTTTCCTCGGAAATGTTCGGCAGATTGCAAGCATCGTCGACAGGTGTCAGCTTAACGCCAGCTTCAACACAGAGCAACAACAGCAACATTTCACCGGAAAACCAAACAACTGCAAATTCAACCAACTTCGAACGAAACAGCACAATTCCAATTGTTACCAAAACCTCTGAACTTAATGAGGTACTAAAAATGCTAGATTTGTAACATTTACTCTGCTTTTGGATAATACACAAGTGATCAACAATGCTGTTCAGATCGTATCAAGCAATGGTGTCATATTGCTTGAGAATGCCGACCTACAAACCTCGGGTGCAAAAGCCACAGCCTGTGCTCGTTTGGCTTCTTTGTCTATCGAGTCCAAGAAAGGTAATATACATATTTGCTTCCTTTTCAGCATCTTCCCAAATCCCCAGATAACCAAAGATAACCAAAATTTTTCCGAATTTCTAAACAAAACAGCATACAACGAACAAGGAGTCCCGGCCTCATTCAAAGTCCCAACCGGCATCGTCCTACCGTTCGGTTCCATGGAAGCCGCCCTCCACCTCAGCGGCTC
>CACSLK010034002.1:3083559-3096168 GCA_902706635.1 Striga hermonthica | reverse complement strand
TTTTTTTTTGCACTTTTATTTTTCTTTTTTTTCTCTTTTTTGAACAGTTTAGAACTTGTCGCACATCACTTTAAAACTGATGAATATAGTCTCCTCCGTATAACAATTTTAATATATACATGATGATTAGAAAAAGTAAAAGATGAGTGAGTAAGTAGGTTTGATTATCTTTTAATATCTTGCAAAAAAACTATAGTGATAGTTTCAATTCATCAATGAATATTAAATCCTAAAATTTTTATATTAAAAAATCATACTAATAAATAAAAGAGTGGAAAATGAGAACAAAAAAAAAAAAAAAAACAATCACAAAAATATTATTCACTCCATATCACTTTTCCTTTCTCATATATGATTTACTCATTGTTTTCAAATTCGAACTAAACCGAATAGTTGATTTATTGATCAGTCCGGTTCGCTTGAAAAAAAATGTTTGTTTGTGAATCGATCAACACCAGTCACTCGAACTGGTAGGATCTGTATGGATTTCAAATAAATTTTGTAACGTTTAAAATTATTTTTAATATGAATAAAATTATATTTAAATAAAATAATTATCAATTGATATTAATAAATTAAATGCAGGTCCAGCCAATTATTTATTTAACTAGTAGACATCTTGTGCACATGCACAAATGTACATAAAATATTATAAGTAATATTTGAGAACTTAATATTAAAATTATAGATAATGAACATATTACATTTTCAAAATTTTGATCATTAGAAAAAAATAATTAACGATTTTCTTATTATGAACAATTGTGTATTGTCATTAGATAATAACAGTTTGACTATTATTATTAAAAATAATTGTTTATAAACTTCTAAAGTTGTTTGACTAAGCTATTAAATAATTTACTAATTGGTTTTAAAGAAATTTTTTCATGACATACAAAAGAAAAAGATAATATTGATGTTAATATAAATAACTTGAAACAATTGTTTATAATTATGTAATTTATATTTATTGCGAATTATTGTTAGTTGGTATTAGCATTAACTATTATATAATATAATAGAAAAATACATGATTACACTTGATAGAATGTATTAATGTGAGAAGTAAAAAAATATTAATGATAAATTTTGTAACTGAAAATGGAGGGAAAATTTTAGAGATTTTATTAAATAAGTTTTATTAAATAGTATATGCTAGCAATTATATATATATATATATATATAAGTAACTTGATCGGTTTGATGATGTTTTGCTTATGAGAAACTTTGATTTACAATACATTAATAAAAGTTGTAATACAATATCATTTAGTTCACATAAATATTAATAAAATAATATATAAATTATCAATAAATCATTAAATATATTTCCATAAAATTATTCTTGAAATTTAGTTACATTACATTTATCCTCATAAAGTATTTATGATATTAAAAAAAATAATAATAATAAATTTGTCCCAGTGTTGTTGAAAGAAGAATGCGGACAGCCCGCCCGGCGCCTTTAAATGGACCCATGCCGTTTAAAGCATAAAACATTTTGGTATCTCCCAAGTCCACCCCAAGCCCGCCACACGGTTATATGAACACCTTTTTTTAACTCAAAATGAAACAAAATAAGTTTAAAATAAAATTACTATTCATTTGAACTTATTTTTCGTAGATTTTTATCTACAAATCCAACTAACACAATTTATTAAAGAATATAAAATAATTATAAATAATACACTTTTTTTAAAATAAAAAAATAGTATTCATCCATCATTATTTAATTTTAATCTTATTGATCAATATTTTATAATTTTCACATCAGATAATTTTAATTACAATTCTTTATCCCAAATACATTTACAATCTCAAATTATCACAATTTTTTTTAAAAATGATTTTTTCCAACTCTTTCATCTCAGTTTTCCACCATTCAAAATTTGAATTAAAAAAAAAAAAAAATATATCTTAAACCACAATTTGAAATAATCTTAAAAAGTATGGTGCTAGTCACATCCAACTAGAGGTGGGCAGTCAACGTGCCGTGACCCGGCCAGGCCTAGGCCGGTGGACCTCCGAAGGGTGATCCTTAACCGGCCCGCCAAAACCCAATGGCCGGCCCATGGAACCAGCCCGGTCCTGGACTGCCGGGACAAAAAACAAAAAAAGAGAACCAGACACAACCCATAAAGCCACGGTGCCAGTTCTCGAAACCGGCAGCCTACGACCACCGGGACAAAAAACAAAAAAAGGAGAACCAGACACGGCCCGTAAAGCCACAGTGCCGGTTCTCGAAACCGACAACCTACGGGCCAGGATGGCAGGCCAAGCCGGGCCGTGGTCGTGTTTACATCCAACCTAACAAATGGATACATATTTGGTTCAGGCACCATTAAACCGGTTCCAATTCCTGTCAGCCAAAATAGCACAACAAAACAAGTGAACAAAGACACAAAAGCATATAATTATCATTTGACTTCATAGTAGGAACAAACTAACAAAAAGACTGCCACAAAGAGCCTCGTCTCAAACACAAAACAAATCACACATAAATAGCAAACCACATCAGAAAACAGTCCCAAAGACGCGCCAAACACTCTCATAGGGCATTAAGACCTGAAACACTCTGTAATGGCAACCCAACACCACAACAGAGTTTTATTCTCACAATTCTCACAAACCTGACAACCACACACACATCAAAGCACAAACAAAACCAAAGCAAACAAACAAAATACCATAATAAAGCAAGCATAATATGACTCCTCAGACTCGGACTCTTTACTCCTCCTCAGACTCGGACTCCGCACTTTGCAGCCACTCCACAAACGGCTTCACATTCTTCCAGATAGGTGACCCTTTATTCCCGCCCTTCAGCCCTTTCTCATACCACCCCACTATAAACTCCTCTTCAAGCACATCATCATCGTACAAAGCCTTCAGGACCAGAGCCACTTCCTTCACAGCCTCTGGGCTAGCCTTCCCACAAAAACTCTCAATAGCGTGGAGCAACATGGGTTGTGAACCCTCTTCTTGAGCTAAAGCCGCTAGATATTTCTTCTTCTTCACAGCCTCCTTAGAGAAGCCTTTACCAACTCCCTCAAAGAGGGCCTCAAACACCGCATCAACAATCTCCTGCTTGTCCCCAGAAAGAGACTCCAAAAAGGGCTTCAGCTGACTAGCAAGAGAGCCCTTCTTCACAAACTCCTTAATCAAGTCGCGAGTATCTCCATTGGCTTTGGCTTTAACACCATTTGCTTGCCCATTGGCCTTTGGGTTGCTGGACTTCGGCTTCTTTTCCTCATCAGTCGAGAGCATGACCATCCCAGCTGTCACGGCATTCAGCTGCTCCTGCAGAACCTTCTTCACAGCTACCTCCGAGGTGTCCGTTTGCCACTCACCATCATCGCTGTCCTCATCACCGCCAGCTGGTGCCACATCTTGCTCATCCACCTGGCTACGAGGTGGAGATCGGTCCTCATCCGAGTGAGGGGACTTCTTCTTGCCCACCACTTTCTCCTTTGAGCCTCCCTTCTTCTTCCCCGCAGCCTCCTTCTTCAGCTTCTTCTGCTCCTCATCAGCAGCCTCACCCTCCTTGAGACGCTCCTTCTCGGCTCTCCTCATTGCCTTCTTGTCCTTGGACCCTTTCTTCGACTCGGGCGGGTTTTTGATAATGAAGGTTGTCAGCTTGTCCCGCATATCAACCTCCGAGATGAAGCCGCAGGCCGCACACTTAAGGTTGATCATTTGAGACTTTGTGATGATGATCTCAGTCTCCGGGTTCCCACACCCGTAGCACTGAACAAATTTCTTGATGAAGTTTTCGAGGAGGGCCGCCAGCTTGGATGTATCGTGGGCACCATTGACATGGGAAGTGCCAGTCTTCTCATCAAACTTGGACTGGGCCCCAAGCTCGCAGCCAAAGTACTTAGTCGTGTAAGAAGCAGGCCTACCGAGGGCCTTGGCGATGTCAACCATGTTGACCACGTTGGTCTTGATTCCGTTGCCACGGCCCTCGATCTTGGTTATCATCTTGGGCATCTTGTACCTGTAGAAGGCATCATCTTTGTTGCCAGCACCAATATTTTGCAAAGCCATTTTTAGGTACTTGTCAGCAAATAATAGCTTTATCAGAAGGACTATAATTTGTGGGCTTCGAAAAAAGTTTCTTCTTCAGGATTGTAATAGTTCCGCGCAGCAGGAGCAGCCCACATAAACTGGCAGTCTTGACAAAGCGTAGTGTGTCCCTGGCACAACTCGAGATGCATGCAGCCAACTTGGAGACCCGGATATCTATCCTTTCTTCTTGAAGGACAGTACTCACCAAGCAACCCGATAGATGATAAAAAGAGAGTGGCCCGTTCAGACATAAAAGATGTTTCTAACTTGGGTGACTCCACTTTCGCTGTATGCCGCAGCCAAAACCTTACAAAAATATAGAGTATCCAAGATGTTTCAATCTTGCTCGAAACAATTAAACAGTGTACAAAATGGCAACTTCCATATCAAAAATATATGGGTGTGACACAGCACATCAATAACAGGTTAAAAGATAAAAAATTAACAATTCAAGTATGCACAATAATCTGAGACTGCTACAACAAACTCAGTAAGATGATAGCAGAAGTTGTTTTCTAATCCATAATCAGAAATACATTTTCAACAATTAAAAGTTCTCATCTATAATATAAATCCGCCATGAATCTAAACAAATGAGCTTATCAATTTTCTTAGCTGACATGTTCTTCAAAACAGCTAATAATCCAGTTATGGCGACGCACATAAATAAACACGATGAACCATTAAACCTATATTATTCAATAAAACGAAACATATATGATTAAAATTGTGACCATAAACCTCAAACAAAAAGACAAATTAATTACCGCAACTTCTCGACATCTTTCAAGCCCAATTATAAGAACGCATAAGAATCAAAACGAAGCCATTATTACCAGGTACAGATCTAAAGCCAATCAGCAAAAACAGCGCATAGTGACAGTAAAATCCAAACCAATCAACAACAAAACGTAAGATCGAGTAAACAATACATCAACAAGCGGTTACAAATCCAGAAAATATATTAATAATAAGAATCGACGATACCTTGCTTGGGATGTGATGAGATGATAAATCTCAAAAAAAGAACAAACAAGGAATGTGGAGCTTGCGTATGAAAAGCGAGTGGTTGAGGATGGAGCGAGTTGTAGGAAAAAGGGACTTATATATAGAAGCTATAGGAAACCCTAGATGTCTAGGATTAAGATTTATGGCAAAGCAAGTAAAAATACAATTTTAATTCAGATTTTTTAATTGTGTTTTTCTAATCAACTCCAACTTATATCCTCCCTATCCTCTCTATATATAATTCCAGAATACGCTGAGCCTACGTGGCTGTTTCTGGTGTTTCGGAATCATATTTGGCGAAGAATCATGCTTCGTAATTAGGTTTGGACAAACAATATTGATATATTAATAATTAATTATCTAGGTTCGGGTATTCCATAAATATTATTTAGCTAACTTAGGTATTTTAATAACACTTTTACTAATATAACTCTTTAATTCTTTGTAATTTTACATAGGCACTAAGTGACTAATATATCTCTTCGTAATTAGGTTTGGACAAATAATATTGATATATTAATAATTAATTATCTAGGTTCGGGTATTCTATAAATATTATTTAGCTAACTTAGGTATTTTAATATCACTTTTACTAATATAACCCTTTAATTCTTTGTAATTTTACATAGTGTGACTAATATATCTCTGAATTTTGATTTGATTCCTTCAATAAGCTATTGAATTATAAATGTATTTTAAAAGTTGATAACTTTTGTATTTATTATTGGTTTTACATATATAATATATCAAATTAATCATCTTTTGATGATCTTCGATTTGACATCCATATTGTATATATAAAATAAATAATTATATTTATCTTTATAATAATAAAAAATAATAATATTTATTAAAATTCATTAGAAAAATAAAATTATTTCTCAATTGATATATTTATATTTAATGTAGTTATATATTGTAAGTTAAAAAAATTAGTATAATATAACACAAGTAAGTCGCACAAATAAAAAGTGTCATAATAAATATATAATAATATATATTCTTATAAAAGGTATTTGAATTTCCAAACTACTTTTTTCTCATCAATTTTAGATTTTAAGAAAAAATTAGCAAGCACCCGTGTAATACACGGGTATTGTCCTAGTGTTTAAGTAGTACGCTTACATGCTTTGAGATCCTACATGTCACAATATTCTGCATTGTAGTTAGATTCAAATATATAAGTTGGAAACTAATTTGGCTTGTAAAGTGACATAAATAATTTCTTCTCCATACATTATTGTCTCCTATCAATCTCTGTTTCGTTACCAATTTTGTCTTCATTTTAAAAATTACATAAATCATTTTTTCCTTATTTTATTTTACTAAGGATTAATCTCATTCATCGTATCTTTTTATTTTTGGTACAATTGTTTATACTATTGTAGTAGATTTATTTATTATTTTCTTTTCATGCATTGGAATAAAAAAATAATATAAAATATCAATAAAGAGGTAAATTGAAATAAGTAGTCTACAAGTAATTATTGAATTGCAAGCTAAAGTTAGGACCCGAATAAATGTAGCAAAACAAAAATAACTTACTTATTTACACAAATCACTGTTAAGAATAATATGACAATTATGTTATGTCATTGGTTACAAACAATTAGCTATAGTTGGTTTAATTATAAACACTAAAATTGATTAAAAATTAATAATAATGTAAACATGTTAAAATAAGTGTATAATTTTGTAAATAAATTGATAAATATATATATATATATATACACTTTAAATTCGGTATATCATTTATTTTGGAAAGTATTTTTTGGTATGAGACCGGGGATAAAACGGTACTTTTGTCAAAATGGCATTTAGAGGGTTACTGTATAGGTCGGTCAATCGTATCTGATATTACCTTCAATACCAGTCGGTTCGGTGCGGTCTTTAAAACATTGTGTTTTCCTATAATCATTGTGCCAATTTGTTTATCTTGTTAGCAAGAGTTTTTGTGTTATCTTTAGCATTAGCATGTTGATTAGTGCAAATTGTGCTATCAGTTAATTGTATTTAGATAATTAGCATACATAATATTTTTTATAATTTAATTTGATTATTGCAAATGATACTAAAATGGTTTCTTTAAACTTTGAAAAATTAATGTGATTAAAAATTCTTATGTTCATGTATAATGCTCTAGAGTTTTAAAACTAATAATGCAATTTTAAATGTTTCAAGAAATTAAAATAAAATTGTTAATTTTATCTTTATATATTTTGATGTAAATATTCCTTAATTATATACTTGTGTAGTACACGGATGTTGTACTAGTTTAGATTTTGATATTGGAAAGTCTTGCAATTTATGAAACAATAGATCAATGTCAATTGTCTTGTAACATTAGCAACATTTGACTCAAAAAATAGTAGTGATTCAAATATTATTTGTTGATAAAAATTTTAGATGTATCAAGTGTCACAACCAATTTTATGGAGTAGAAAACCTTTTTAAAACTATCTAGTTATATTACTATTGTTAAATATTGTGTAACTCGTGCAATACACGAAGGGACGAATATATTATAACTTCTTTTAAAACTTTATTTTAAATATAATTATTTAGATTTAACATCTCATTATGAGAATGAAATAAATACAAACAATAAATAATCCTATAATATTAAGAACTTTTTTGTACAAAGCATTTTTTGTTTGGTTTGGTGGCAAGTCATGTTCACCACGTAATAAAATTTATTTCAAACTCTTTTTGTTGGTGACGCGGGAGACAACAACATATAACTAGTCATAATTTGAGCATTGGTTTCTTCACGTAGCCAACGTTCCATAAATATTGACTCTGACTCTTTTTAATCGTCATTGCATAAGAAACCACAATAGTGAGTTGCCTTTGTTGAGACTTAAAATGAATTCTTGCATTTGTTATCGTTATCTGAGGTATCAATGCATTATTACCTCTATGGTCACCAGTAAGTATCTTACATTCCAAGACATGATTAGAGAGTTTGGTTACAACCACACGTGTCATATTGCACAATCCAATAGAATAGTCCATATTCGGCAGCAACATCACCGGAGTTCCTACCCTCTCACAACTCATGATTTGGTGTCACAGAACGTTTGAGAGAGTTAAACAACTTAAGAGTGTGAAGTTCTGACAAAAAATCAAAATTCAAGTCGGATTTACGAGTACTGGCGGAGCTTAAATAGATATGACCTTCTGTCATATTCAACAAAGACATCTATTGGCTGATAGACTCCACGATCTCCAACGTTGGTGCAAGTGTAGCTCTGTCCTTCTGATAACTTGGATCATCGAATGGTTCTAGTAATAAATCGTTTGGTATGCCAACCAAGGAACAAACATCACTCGAACCTCTTATATTACCATCTTCGATGCTAGCAATCCAATCAGCAAATTTAGCCAGCTCGTCATGTTTACTCGAATCGTCAAGGCTTTGAAGTTGCATGTTCTTCATTAGCCTAAGCACAATATAACTCGTCAAATGGTTGAAGCGTTAACGATCTCTTGAGGTTTCCCATTTGGAATCACCGACAAAATTTGTCGAAAATCTCCACCAAAAATAATAATCTTGCCTCTGAACGGTTAGGCTGATTAATAATTGCCATGATTGCTTGAAATGGCGCTTGAAAAACTTCAAAATAATGCTTATGCATCATTGGCTCCTCATCACATATGATAAGGGAAGATCGTATGATAAGCCCTGCTAGACGGTTAGCCTAGTTCATCTTGCACGATAAGTTTTCATGAAGATTAAGAGATATGCCAAAGCAAGAGTGAGCAGCTTTTTCACCCGGGAATAGAAGAGATGCTATTCCACTCCATGCAACAAAAAACACGATCTACCTATTTGATCTTAATCTTGCAGCTAAAGTCCTCCACAAGTATGTCTTACTGCTTTCACCATAACCACATACAAAAAACACATCGCCGCGACTTGAGCCAACCGTTGTCATAATTTTTGAATAAACTCCTCTCTGTTCATCAGTCATATTTCTAAGAAACGCACTTTGCTCAACTGCTAAATCCTAGCGACCATAATTTAGTTCATCCAAAATTAGATGATTTGAGGTTGTACCAAATTGGCCATATCCGGAAAAGACATTGTAGAATATTCATGAAGACTCGTGTCGTGACGTCGCAAAAAAGTTTCAATATTTGTGAGAGCTAAATTTTTTATATCTGCATCACTTAGCTACAAACCTGAGAAAACAATAGAGGCTAAATGAGAATAAATTAAACATCGACTATAATATTTTCAGATGGCGTAAAATGAATATAAACAACATTAAAAAAACAAGAGATATTTTTATTATTAAAGAGACGACTTTGCCTGTAAAGAATGTCATCAGAGAGAAAATGACAACACTTCTCCCATACGTGCTTAGATCTACTTAAAGATCCACATACCAATAAAAATGTGAACATACGCCTAAGAGAATCGACAGATGCCCATTGACTTGCCTCAGATATAACATCAATATTCTCAATCGTCACCCAACAAACCAAGAGCATGGCAAGCATCACGATACGACAAATACTGAAAGTCGTTAACCTTCATATAATCCTCACGGTAAGTTGCTCAACGTACTGCATTGACCAAACACCTCAAATACTAATTAACACCCGCTTCAGGAAGGACATGACATATATAAGCTATAGAACCATATCTGATTAGACGACTCCACCTATGAATTTTGTGTTCCAAACAAATTTTGGCGGCACCTCAACATAAGCCAGCTCTCTCGCCTCAAGATACTTCTTGTTCGCTTTATCCATGCAAAAACTAACTCTTATTTACAGTTGATTTTCTAGTAACTTCATCAATCTGATCTCATCATAAAAAAATAGCATAATGTTCATCTTTCAAATGAAAACTAAAACGTTATACAAAAGGTACTTTATACTAAAGTTCATAATCCAACAACCTTCATGATGTCTCAAGAAACATATCTACAATCATAAAACATGTTAATCTCGTCAATGGGCTTTTCTAACTCTCCTTCCCCAATCGTCTGATAGAATGATGTAGTGACACATCAGGATGTTTTATTGACATATTGAAGTGGTGCTTAATGGATCGAGACTGATTGCACCACTCAACATTCATGTGGGCACCATATTTCATCAATAACTTCTGATTGTAAGGCACATCAAAACCGTTATGGAAAATTACACCATTTTTTTCGTGTGCCTTCCATTGTCCCGACACCTGTATCGCGGATAGCCATCCTCATCGATAAGGTTCATTCGAGAAATTTTATTGGGAAATGTTTACTGCATTTCCCATCCACCATGCATGGAGGCTGCTTTTGAGGCAAACCACACCGACCGTGGATCATGTGCTCCTTTACAACCTCATAATACAAAGGAACATATAACTCACAGGGTATCTCGACAGATATAATTTTATCTATGTCGCACGGATCAGGGAACTTGTTTTCCGTTGCTAGAAAAAACAGTATATGTGCATAAGGCATTCCGCGCTTTTGAAATTCAGTGGTGCATACAACTGAAAAACAAATAAAAGAAAAATAATATCAAACAATTACGCAAAGTATTGGAGTCAAATTCAATTTAAATGAATTATAAATAAAAGGCAACATATCTATTATTACTTTGACCAAGATTTGATTCATACAAAAAATTCAAACTTAATTTTTTTAATTTTGATCTAAAAACTCTGCAAACAATAGCAGAATGATCCTCATATTGTGTGTTCTTCATGCCTAAGAAACGAATAATCTAAGGCCATCTTGGGTTGTATGTGAATGTTATAAACAAATCGGGATAACATACCCATCTGCATTTTGTATTGCATCTTGATATTTCTGACTCATTTTTTAAGCTCCCCCGGTGAATAATGATGAAAGAATTATTCTCTTTCCTCGATATCCTGGGTCGATATCTCTACGAAGAACAACATCCCCAGCCTAATCTGTTGTATATGTCACATCGTAGTCGAGTTTGATTGTAACGTATAAAATGCAACCTTGATGATTCAACCATGGTATATGCATCAACAAAAAACTGCTAAAGCAGTCTTCTGGCAAAGAATAGTAGATGGTTCGTGTTTCCTATCTTGACCCCGATAAGCAAAGTACTCTCTAACATTTACAATTGTTCGCCCATCCTCATTTACTTTCTTGAAATCAAAAAATGGGATTTCTTCTCTGAACCCATCCTCACATAGAGCAATAAAAGGGGATACTGTAAAGCCAAATAGGAAGCATCAAATTCATTTATTCTCCAAAGGCATCCACTTTTGGTTTCAACCAATATATTCCTTTCATTCATGCTTGATCAGGAGTGTCAAGGAGTCGCGGCGCAAAATAGAAATTTTTCATTTCCAACAACTGAGACATAATTTTCGTTGGGAGTGTCGATGAGTCGCGGCGTGTAGGAGAAGACTCAAAAGCCCGAGGTTGTACCGACAGGCTCCAGACTGACTCTTAAAATAATATGTGCTTGCTTGTCCTTCACGATCGTTAGGTCCTTGCACTTTTACCATTTATGCAATAATAATTGCATCGTGTGCTTTGTTTTGGTGTAGTTTTTGTACGTTTTTAGGTTATGAATGAATTCATTGGTTTTTAGGGGTCCTTTTTTAATGCAGAATTTGGAAGAGATGAATGAGGCTTTTTTTTCAGCAGGATATAGAGTTCTAGGTACATATATGTTGATTTAATTTATTGCTTTATGTGGAACTCTTGTACATGATATTCTGGTTTTGTTGATTATTATTCTCATCTCGGTTTTCCAGTGGGGTTGTTTTGTGAAACCCCTTTGTTACTATCTACATTTTTTGTGGATGTTCTATGACACTAAAGATTGTTTTGAAATCTTGATAATTTTGGAGCTTTGAAAATTTAAGCATCAATTGATTTTGAAAGAATTTAGGGGATTTCTGGGGAGTTGTGTTGATGAAGAGAAATTTTTGTGCGTTTATCTGTTCTGGTATGTGTTTTTCTTATTTGGTAAGTGTTTCACTTGGGAGTTTTCTGTACACAACAAAGGCGACCAAATTTTGGTGGTTTCGTGGCTAAACGAAGACATCCCAGAGGCTTCATTGACAAGTATGCATTTGTTTGTTTGTTTTGTATTCTTTATTTTTTTCTACCTCTTTTTCTATGTTCTCGGTTTGAACAGACTCGTATTGGTCGCGATTATGTTATAGATGCCCCTGAGCCTTATATTCTACCTAGAGAAGGAAAAAAAAAAAACAGAGTTGTCTTTCATAATTACTTTAAAAAAATGAAAACCTGATTAATTCTGATGGCTTACCCGCCTACTTCTGCTCTTCGAACAGAGGGTTCACTCTCTATGACGGCAATTGGACCTCTATGTCCACTCCCCGATTCATTTTAGTATTGCAAGTGTGTTTAATATAATTTCTAGTTTCATAGCTACTTGTAAATTTATGTTTTATTAATGGGTTATGCTACATTGCCCACCTCCATTACAACTTGGTTTACAACCAAGTGTAATGGAGGCATTAAAACTTTTTTAATGCCTCCATTACACTTGGTTGTAAACCAAGTTGTAATGGAG
>CACSLK010034002.1:3063663-3075250 GCA_902706635.1 Striga hermonthica | reverse complement strand
TTTGGTGTAATTAATCTTTTCAATGATTTCCCCAGAAAGCGGCAGATCAAGACAAGGATGTAATGAAAGAGGTGTACAAAACCCATGAAGCAATCCAGTAAACTTCACATTTCTCTGTTTTTATTAACTCCAGCCACTCATGAGTAAATTTAAAGTTAATTAATGGCCGATACTTGTTCTGGGGATTCTTTCAGGTCTTTGGACAAGTCAATTTCAATGCTCCAGATGGAGTTATCTGCATCTAGAAGTGTGCAGGCCAAAGGGAAAAGCGGTGGGTCGTTGCCAGTTTCTAACGAGGGGCCTCCAAGGAAGAAGGCATTTATGGTGATTGGTATAAATACAGCTTTTAGCAGTAGAAAGAGGCGTGATTCTGTCCGAGAGACTTGGATGCCTCAAGGTAATAGTTTTTTTCTAGACATTTTTCTTTCTTCTAATGGTCTAGTGAGATTATTATTTGACTTTTTTTGTGATTTGGTCAGGCCAGCAGCTTCGTAAGCTGGAGGAAGAGAAAGGGATTGTAGTGAGATTTATGATTGGACATAGGTAAATTACCAATTATTGCAGAATATTTTCTTACTGTATTTTGTGGCTTTGGGTTTTATGATGTTGTTATGGATCTTTCAGTATCTGGGTTTATATGCCTGCATTGTATCATAGGATGTATGGAAGTGTTGCCATCTGATTATTTTTATTTTTATTTTTAACGTCGCTTACGTTGGTATTTTTTACGGAGTCGGAATGTTTACGGGACTTGTGCCAGTGCCAAAAGGCATTTTATTGTAAATGTTATGTAGTGGAAAATATTAACTGACACCGTATGCAAAAAAGGAGCGGTAAATATTAAATTGAAGTGAAGTAGGAATCTGAGGCACCTATCCCCAACTTCAAAATTCTGTTCGTTTAAAGCCCTTGAAACTATGTCTTTTTATTTATATGCTTCCTTTATCATTTTATCTTCTTTTTGGGCCAGAAGAAGAGAATAGTGTTCTTTAGAGTTTTCAAGCACTGTCGATTACCAGAATGTAGCTTTCAACAGTTAATAGTGCCGCATTCAGTCACATGAATTAAGTTGATAGATGTTTTTCTCTATTGTTCTAGTGCAACATCTAACAGCATATTGGATAAAGCTCTCGACTCTGAAGAAGCTCAACACCAAGACTTTCTCAGACTGGTAAAAAAAATTCAGACAACACCCTCCTTTTCTTTGTCTTAATTAAGATATTAACCTGACTCTAAATATATTAAGTGTCATTAACAGGATCATATCGAAGGTTATCACGAGCTATCCGCAAAGACAAAAACTTTCTTTGCCACAGCTGTTGCCAGGTGGGATGCTGATTTTTACGTCAAGGTTGATGATGATGTTCATGTTAATCTGGGTAAGTGTTAATGCCGTTATTTTCCTTCCGTTAAAATTTGATTCACTATTTAAAACCCCATTAATCAATTGCTTGATGTTTACAGGTACATTAGCTGCAACTCTTGCCCGCCATCGTTCAAAACCCAGAATTTACATCGGTTGTATGAAATCCGGACCAGTTCTAGCTCAAAAGTAATCCTTGAAATTCTAGAAAGTGCAACTGGCTGTGTAATAATATAATACTGGGTATTTAACAATTACATATACTATTCTCATCCAGGAATGTTAAGTATCACGAACCAGAGTACTGGAAATTTGGAGAAGAAGGAAATAAGTATTTCAGGCATGCGACCGGGCAGATTTATGCCATTTCCAAAGATTTAGCCACCTACATCTCAATTAATCAGTAAGGATTTCTTGCATTTTTGTTGAGAAATATATCATTAAAGTACAATCTTGTTTATTTTGAGTTTATATTTCTCTATAGTTTAGAAATTGGAGTGTTAAATAGTAAATTATTGAGGCAAACCTATACACTTTGTAACTACAAAAGGGATTTTGCCTGATTATATGTGAACCTGTCCCACATCTAGCTTCCTTCAGAAAGTCCAGGCTTAGTCTATATACATGTTTTAGCCGTTCTTTTTACACCAAATTCGAACCATGACCATTCGGAGCGGCAAGGCATTGTAGGAGGGGCTTCAAGTTATCTTAAGTGGTCTAATACTAGATAAAGTTAGTAACTTAGTATACTTTTTTTTTTCTTTTTTTTTTGGATTACAATTACCTAGAATGTAAAAATGAAGGTGAAAGGGCAACCTTATGTATATGCATTATTGCATTTAACTGAAATTATATTATGATTGTAATTCCTAGGCCCATTTTGCACAAGTATGCCAATGAAGATGTGTCTCTTGGCGCTTGGTTTATCGGTCTTGAAGTTGAGCACATTGATGACCGCAATATGTGCTGCAGTACTCCACCTGGTATGTTTTCTCTAATGACGTGTTAGAGGTTAAAATATACAAAATGACTATATTCGGTTAAAACCAAAAAAAAAAAATGATTGTGTGCTGATACTTTCGGAATAAAGCTACAGTATCAGCTCATTGTTACTTTTTCTCCGTCAAGCAAATATTTTCTGAAAGCACACATTTTGTTCACACGGTTGGTCTTGTGTTAGGTCGGCCTAAACATTTGTCCGATATACCTTTTTTTAACATATATGCATACTTTCATTAGAATATGCCGTACTTTGAAAAACAACATAAACTTATGACATTTGATAGTTTAAGTATGCAATTTTACTTATAGAGTATGACAGGTCGGCCCAACCTAGTTAGGCTGCCTCGTAAGGGATTTGTGTTGTACAAATTAACTGTTCACCTACTCTCTCATATTTCTAACGGTCAACCATATCTTGTTATTGTTCTACTTCATTAATCACACCAAATTATCATCGAATTTCGTAGAAGAAAACTATTTGTTGTAGTCACTCAAGGTAGAACGTCAAGACCTCATATATATAGGAATCTTTGCAGAAACTTAGCAGAAAAGTAGTTGAAGATCATAATTAGCTAAATTCTGAACAAGGTTGGAGACGTTTGAAGATCATATATTAGTCAAAAGCAGATCTAGAAATCTATAATGCACCCCCACCCTTCTTTGCTGCTTCTATAGATTTTGCTGAGGAAAAAAAAAAAATGCATCATGTTTTTCGAGTTGAGTATCTATTTATTAATATATTCTTTTGCTAAATTTTGCAGATTGCGAGTGGAAGTCACAGGCTGGCAATGTATGCATTGCGTCTTTTGACTGGAGCTGCAGTGGAATCTGCAAATCTGTGGAGAAGATGAAATTCGTACACGAACACTGTGGGGAAGGGGAAGAGGCTCTCTGGAATGCCTTACTATAATAATCATTAAAAAATTCTACTAAGGAAAAAATCATAAAACTCTCCCCTTTTCAGCGTTCAGACAGTCAAAGCACACGATGAAGATTGGGCCGTGAAGGTTTTCTAGACTTTATTAAAGCTAGCCAACTCTTTCGAATGATTTTGTATGAATGCTGGGAGTTTTGCCTGAGCAGATGCCTTTTGTCCGAACTGAAATCGTTCTTCGTATAGAGAAGTTTGGATACATTTACACATATATCTAGATATTCTGGATTATGCGTTTTTTTGCAACTAGTATTTGATTTTCGACAGCAGTAGGAACACACATTTTAGTCTTTTTCTGATATTCTAAACAGTTGCAATTTTCTCTGCCGTTCGCCATTTGTTTTCCTTGCTCGAGTACTGTACTTTTGTTATGACCAGTCTGGAAGTTTGCACGACATGGTTGTGGCTCGTGTTCAGTTTGTATCAGCTGTCGACGGCTAGCTTTTGAAACTGGTTTTCCCATGTTAGTTTGGGTGGATTGTGAGATTTAATCATTTTCATTATTGAGGCAATTATTGTTAATCATCTTCAATACTAATAAGGTTGGTTGGATTGTGAGATTTAATCATCTTCATTATTGATGCAATTATTGTTAATCATCTTCAGTACTAATAATGGGATGGGACACCGTGAGTAGAACGTGTGATGTCACTTTTCACCATTTGTGTTTAATTGAACTTGATGGGCTATCAAGTGAAGGTAATTATCTGAATTATGAGTTTAATGATGATCTCTAGCTTAAGCAAATTTTGCAAAAGCCTTGTGCTTCTATCAATTAATAACATTTTAGCTATCAATTTCCCAGCATATTAGTTTAGCCGTGGACTATCAACTCTCTTATTTGCTTTATAACGCGTCATAGTTCTTATCTACCTATCCTTGATATCCATATTCTACCAAACATCCCAAATCTGTTGGGTTTCTTTGCTGTGGGCGGGGATTGGCTCGTGTGCCGGTTTGAGTGATAGTGTGGTTTGCCTACTAGGTGTAAGGAAGGTCTTAGTCTATTTGTGTATTAGGCGTGCGTCGCTTTTATTTTTCTTTGTTTTCCGTTTTATTAGTCCAGTTGCGTCTGATTTTTAGTCTCTTATATGAAGTTTGCGTCTCATTTTTTGGACTTTTGTCAGGTGCTTGTGTCTCTTTTTATGGAGTTCATATCCATTGGTCATCTTAGTAGTTTCAAGTGGGTGGATCAGAGTTCAAATTTGTTCTGGTTCCAGTAGTGTCAGTTGACACATCGGTTGTATTCTTTTAGGTTTTCAGTTATTAATTGGTTATTGTTTGATGGAAAAAAAGAAGATGAACATGAACTTACATTATTGATCTGTATTATATGATTTAGTGTAGCCATAGTGATGCCTGTCGAGAGACATCTAACGGGTGGGTAACTTACTAATAATAGGGCAAACCATTATTTGCAACCTGTACTATTTGTGTACTTGAAATTTGTAATTTGCACAATTTTTTTGTAATAACTTGCATTCTGTAATACACATAATGTCTATATTGCGATCTCCGACCATCGGCGGTCCCAAAATTACTGGAAAAATGAGCGTGCGAGACTAACATACTTATTTGGAGTGCAAAAACGACATTTCAAGTGATGCCTCTTGGGCTCCCTCTAACTTAAGTTCAACCAACACTCTAGACATCAAAATTAATTAAAAACCTATAGTTCTTATCGATCATTGGAACCACCATCCATTGAAACCACCATACATTGGGAATATACATGGAAGGCCAAGGCAAAACACAATGCCAAGAAGACAAAACACATGAAACATATCTGAAAGGAAAAAAACAAAAACAAGTCCATGTGAGAATGAGTAAAAAGGGACAATTATAAACATTCTCTATGTCACAAAGACAAACACAACATCAGAGGGTGCCCTTTTTTAAGAGCAGACAAGGATGTACCAACTGAATGACTTCCTATACCAGCCCCTAACAAAGAGTTTTCTTTGAGAAATGTAAATGGTAGTTGTTACATTTACTACTTAGCCTTATAGTTTGTGTTATTATTCAACTGAAAATAAATTGCATAGTTACATCTGCATATTAGGTTGTGAAGATAAAAAAAGAGAAAAACAACTGTAAGTGAAAAAGAAGTTTTAGAGATACAAGAATTTGTTGCAAATCAAGGTGGAACTGCAAATACACCTGCAAGGGTCACAAGAAGTCATAGTCAGCCTGAAAAACATGTTGAGGGAGCAATTTTACCTACAAGGGTCACAAGAAAAGGGAGTTTGTCTGCAAGACATGGTGAAAGAAACTACACCTACAAGTTTCGCAAAAAAACAAAGTCATTCTGCAAGGCATATTTACAAGAATCACAAAAAGCCAAAGCCAGTCTGCAGGTCATAGTGGGATTGCAACAACACGTACAAAGTTAACAAAAAATTAGTCAAAAAGTTTACACCTACCCAGAAAATAATGCCAAAATGAACTCCTAAAGCTCATGCCAAGAGTAAGACGTTGTGCTCGACGAGAAAACTAGAGGTATCAACACTTATTATAACATAGATTCATTATCTTTTCTCCTACGTAGTTCAACATATTATAACGATTTTATCCAATACATAGGTAATCAAGAAAAAACAAGTTGCCTTTGAATAGCAAAAGGACCAGTAGTAAACAAGTATGTGGTGCAGTCCCAATCTAAGTAAGAGATATTGGGAACCTATTGGATTCAACGTTATAATTTGTGAGGGATGTGGTTGATTTGGAATATATAAACAATTAAAATTAATTGTGTTTTGTATGGTATTTGCCTTTCGGGGATGTTGTTCTTAGATTGGAGTATTTTTTAAACAATGAGACTTAGTATGTTTTGGTTGAATGGTTGGTTTTTGGAGATAATGGTTTTGTAGTCTTCTAACATAGTTCATTTATTTGTTCATGAGTGTTTTGATTTGTTTTGGCCTTGTAAAAACAGGTTGGAGACATACTATTGTGGAATGTAAGTATTTTTTATTTTTATTCTTTCAACTACTCCAAATCTTACAAGTTAATACATACAATTTTAGTTCAATACTAGGATAAATAGCAAATGGAACAAGATCAAAAACCACATTATATAAACAACATCAACATAAATGTCATTACATACTCTAAAAAACAAAACATTGCCCTCTTCCTCTTCATTATGCCAAAAGACAACAACATATGGATACAACATATACCAAAAGAGAACACAACAAAGATCAATCTATGCTAAAATTTTGAACACTACAACAAAGTCTAAATTACAAAGTTTGAACCAAAAAAGATCAACCAGTCTAAAAGCTTAACAATACTACAACATGCAATTTGTGATCAACCAAGATATCAGAATCCATTGCTCCTCAATACTGTTACTCTTCAAGCACAACTCAGTTATAGCCATTTCTTCCATAATTGTTTCAATATATGCTCCAACCTCTTTCAAATATGATTGAAGCTTCTTCATATCTACTTATAACAATAATTTTTGTCTGCCTCACTAGACTATAAAAAACTAAAAAGCCCTTAGAACTTTTTGATTATATACTCTACCACGATGGAGCTATTGGCCCTATTTGGTAATTGTTGTTTAGTTTTAGTGGTTAGTGGATTGTATGAGCTGTTTTGACAATCTAATTGTACGTGTTAGCTATTTTGACCAACGAATAAACTAAACGGTTACAAAAAGTGCTTGATGGTAAATTAAAGATTAATATATAAAATTATTTGGAAATTCATTTGTATATCTTTAAATATTTTGCTTAACAAGATTAAGTTAATTTTGTAATTCTTTAATCTAAATACTTAAAATATTTAAAATCAAATAAATAAATCACATCAATTCAAAATTGATACATTAGTCCATCAATCTTTTTAAAAGTATGTACAATTTCTCAATCAATTCAAAGATTATTTTTTTTATTATATTTTCTTCCCGCCATTGAAATTCTAGAAGTAGAAAAAGGTAATTATACATACCACTATAAAATCAATTTTATATAATTAGCCCAATTTGCCAATCCTTTGATACAAAACATTCCAGATTGGAGCGTTTTCACTCGTAACGGTTCATATCAACCCGCTAGCCTGAAAAGCTATCTTATCAAACATGAATTTTAGTTGTTTTTATATTATCGTTTTAACACAAAATGCTAAAACACAAACAAGCCAAGTTAATTTAATTCCTGCATATGAGGAGATAATTTGAAAGGGAACTTACACTTACATATATTTTGAGATTCTTAAATTTTTCAGAAGGTAGCTAAAAAGTAACAAAATTTTTGAAACATATTCTATATCAAATTATCAATGGCAATGACCCACCAACAGTACCGACTACCATATCAACATATGAAATTTCAAATGTTGTAAGCAAAATAAGATTATTTATAATGACATCATAAATAAATCGTTAATAAACAAGTTATAAACAAAGACAAAATACAATTTAAAGATCAATGACAACATAAACCACAGATCAACTGTTCAAAATAATAAAAATTAATATATTTACCGTTAAAAAACTTATAAAATGTATTAATAAAAAGAAATTTATATTAAACGAGAGTAGAGCTGCAAACGACCGAGCAGCTCGCGAGCCTCTCGCGGGCGCTCGAGTCAAGGGTCGACTCGAGCTCGAGTTTGACCGAATTCGGCTCGCGAGCGCTCGAGTCAAGGCTCCACTCGAACTCGAGTTTGACCGAATTCGAGTCGAACTCGAGCCCATATTTTGCCTTGTCGAGCGGCTAGTGATAATGCTAAATAATTAAAATACCCTTTATATATGTTAGCATAGGTCCTTTATGGTAATTTTACTTTATTTTCGAGCCGAGCTCAGGCATTTTGATTTCGAGTCGAGCTCGAGCTATTGTAATTTTTTATCGAGTCGAACTCGAGCATAAAAAATCGAGTTCGACGAGCTCGAGCTCGAGCTCGAGCTCAAACAGCTGAAATTAAAATTCAATCCTACTCGACTCGGCTCCGCTCGTTTGCTGCCATAGGAGAGTAAATTAATCAGCCTATCTTGGAATATTTTTCTTGATTTTACTAAACCCAATAATAATTTTGGCTCATCCTCAATTATCGGCCCGGGAAATAAAATAAAATGGGCCGACCCAGGCGGTAATATCTTGTCCATTTTGTACGGTTACTCTGTCACTCATTGTTGACTCTGAACAAAAAACATAGTAAATCTCACCCGCCGGCCCGACTCATCGCCGATGGAGAACTCCGACGTGTTCGGCTCTTCCACGGCGCCGCTGACGTGGCACGACTTCCTCGAGCGGATGCGCCACCCTTCCGCGGCCGACTTTGTCAAAGCCATCAAAAGGTAGCGATAGGCATACGCGCCGTTGAATGTATACGCGCACAGCTTAGCTTGTTTGTAATGTTTAGATTCAAAGACTAAAAGAAATGTTGTTCTGAGGTAGGCTTTTTGTGGAGTGAAGTTATTGCTAGCTTAGAGTCATTGATCGTCTTCCTGGGTGTGAATATCCGGATTTTCAGAGGATTTTCTCTGAAGATTCCGATTATTGCTGGAAATTTGGTGTGTTGGTTTAGCTGAGCTTCGAAAGAGTGATAATCAATCGTAATTTTGATTTTAGCTATCGATCCATGGTATATTGGGGATTTTAGATTATTTAATTTGAAAAATATCGCGGAACGATGATGTTAATGCACACATCAAATGCAAGTGGTTATGAGCATTCTCTAGTGCATAAAGGCATCAAATTTTATTCTTAATTGTTGAAATCATATGCTAATACATACTTGAGATAATGCAGGATCATAGTGAGCCATTTAGTTCTTATTTGTATAAGTGCTCCTTTTAACTGGTTGCCATCTGGAGCATTTTCAACTTGGAATAATTTGAAGCATTGATAATAGATATGGGTTTTTAAATGGGATCTTGCAGTTTTATAGTGTCCTTTCTGAACAATGCGCCGGATGCCGAGAAGGACAGTGCAGCCGTGCAGGAATTCCTGGGAAATATGGAAACGGCTTTCAGGGCCCACTCCCTTTGGGCTGGATCTACAGAGGAGGAGTTGGAGAGTGCAGGTGAAGTGAGTATCATTTACCTGTTTAAACTAGGAATCGTGATATATAACTGATTAGGTTAAGACGACTTTTCAGATTCCTATTGTTGGGTCATTTCGTGTAACATAACTTGAATTTTTTTTATAAGGCGATCTGCAGACCTTTTATCTATTTCCCTATAACTGCTCCAGCTCTTATCCGTGTTTACACATAGTTCAGTTTTAATGTAGTCCTGGCTACTGAAGTATCTTAGATGGATTTGTTATGTTTTTCGTTTTTAAGTTATGTAATTTTGGCAATGCCGTTGTCAGTTTGCGTTTTTCTTTTGTATCTACTACTGACTTATTTCTTGTCTCGAGATGGTAGGTAACTATTTAAAAGGGGTTCAAATGCGGGTATTATGAGTTTTGTTAAACTGATATGTACAGTGTTAAATATCTGGTTTGGTGTTTGTGTGGAGCTGAGGTTGGTTATGTTTGAGGGATGTTAAATAGAAAACCATAATATGCGAGTCCTATGATTCTCTCTCTCTCTCTCTCTCTCTCTCTCAAATGTCAGTGTATATATCATGCAAACGAACCCCAAATGTTATTGTATCAGTCTCGACTCTTGAGAGTATTCCTTTTTTCTGCCTTTCATGCATTCTTTCAATCGCAGGGACTGGAGAAATATGTTATGACAAAATTGTTTACTCGTGTATTTGCTTCAATTCCTGAAGATGTCAAAGCGGATGAGCAGCTTCATGAAAAAATGGCTTTGATTCAGCAATTTATTAAGCCTGAGAATTTGGATATCAAGCCAACATATCAAAATGAAGCATCATGGTTGGTGAGTCAGTTAATGAAACAGTGATTTCCATGTTGCATTAAATACTTTTCATTATCGTTTAATCTGTATCTTGCATGATCCTCTTTGGTACATCTGATTTTTTATCAACCACCAAAACTGAATATCTCAAGTGGCACTTTTATTATTCTAGCAAATCTTAAAGAAGTTATTGTGGGATTACTGCTGCTAGTGGTAAACAAACTTGCTTCCTATTATTAAATATAACAATGCTTCTTTGTGAAAAAATGAATGAATATCTGCTCTCTGTATCCACTATCCCCGTAAAAAGTAACTTCTGCAATGGTTTCCTTAGTTTTGGAAGGTTAGTATGAAGCTGTTCTTTAAATGAAAGAAAAAAGGAAAACAGTATTGATATGAAACTCTTTAGGTTTAAATATGGGATGTATTTACTGTAGGACAATGTATGAGAATGATAAACCTTTATCACGAGGTCTTTAGCAAGAACTCTGACTCCATTTTCGTTCTTCTGTTCTGACAGTTTGCTCAAAAGGAGCTTCAGAAGATTAACATGTACAAGGCGCCAAGAGACAAGCTAGTCTGCATCCTAAATTGTTGCAAAGTCATCAATAACCTGTTGCTAAATGCATCCATTGCTTCCAATGAAGATCATCCAGGAGCGGATGAATTTCTCCCTGTCCTAATTTATGTCACCATAAAGGTAATTCTGCATTTCTCCTCAGTCCAGAAAGTTTCTTGTGTACAGTCTTATATAGGTAATTTAAACAGCTCTATATTTACACTCAGTAAAACTAAAGCAGTAAAACTAGTACAACATATTGTCACAATAATTAAACGACATTAAGACACAGGTCTTCCATTGAATTACTTGTCTCTAGCCACTTATCACCCAAAGATCATTAAGTTTCTTACAGTAAGTACAGTGAATTCTATGGTGTGGAGTTTGGTCATATCAGATTACCTGCTTGTAAATATATGGCTGTCTTGGTTTTGAAATCGCAGAGGTTACTGATCCTTTAGGAGAAATTGGAGTGATTTTTTCAAGAATCCGTTGTTATTTATCATCACTGGAATTAATTAAAAAAAATGATTGTGATGACCCGACCAGGCAAATCCTCCTCAGCTGCACTCAAATCTGTCATATATCCAACGATTTAGACGACAAACTCGCCTGGTAGCCGAGTCAGCCTACTTCTTCACGAATATGCTCTCGGTGGAGTCTTTCATTACCAATATAGATGCAAAAGCCCTCTCGATGGACGACGAGGAATTTGAAAAGAACATGGAATCCGCAAAAGCCCTTCTTGTCGGCCTCTCTGAGAACTCAGACTACGATGGTCAAACGAATCAAAACACCGAACAAACTCCAAACAAACAAACCTTAGAACCCAAATCCAAAATTCAAGAAACCACCAGTTCATCTCGTGAAATGAAATCTGGAACTGAGGAATTACTTGAGAGAG
>CACSLK010034002.1:2997817-3019285 GCA_902706635.1 Striga hermonthica | reverse complement strand
AAAAAAAAACACAAAACAAAGAGGGAAACAATCTTATGTACTTCACTCCATTCTGACCCACTTAACAGGACCTCGATTTTTTTCTTCGAAAATTGAAGATGGCCACAGGCAAATTCCCTTGCCAATCCACTTCCTTTCTTCCGATTTCCGATATCACCCAAATCAAAAACTACCCGCCATATCAAAGCAGACGTTGCTAATCAGATAGCCAAAAACACAACCTTCCAACTTCAATTGCCCCCACGTAGTAGGTTCTGGCAAATACCTATAACAAGAAAACGCATAAACAAATTCATAGACGCTACACCGAAATCTGGGCCGTACGAGAGATAATAAAATACGAGTAATCGTACCTCCGGAAAAGGGGATCCAAGAAAACCCTAGACGCACCAAAACAGCCAAGCAGAAAAGCAAATTCAGTAAGTCGATTTCAATTTCGTTAAACGGCAATTGTTTACAATTCGAAGGGGTTCCCAAATTTGACCGGCGAGAAAAAGACGGGAATGTGGAAATCAAGCATAGATTGCATGAACGTGTTCAGTGCTGTGAGAGGGAAAATGCAGGCGGCGAAGTTTTGAGAGAGATTTATGCAGACGAGAAAAAATGGCGAGAGAATTTGTGTGTAAATGTGAAATATGAAAATGTGTGAGAAAGCGAGATTAAAATTGGAAATTTGAAACCTCCACACTTCGATTATTTGTTAATTATTAATTAATCTCTCTTGAGGTGGTCGATATTTTATTTTTTATATATTTTTTAATTGAAAAATACTATAACAAAGATATTTCATTTAATTTGCCTTTTGTAATTTGTAATTAGAATATATAGGATATAGGTTAAGCAATAAGAATGTGGAACAAAATGTGATGTTAATCCAAAAAGAAAAAAAAAAGGCTACTTTTTTTTATTGGCTACCTATTTCTAAGGTGTCCAAACTGTCCATTTCTGTTAGGTCACGTGATCTTATTAACGTGTTTTTATTTTTTTAATTATACTTTTTCTTATCTATTATGTAGTGTGTTCACATTAGCTTGCCTTATTAAGTGGTCTAATTGTGCTACTAGCTCGGCTTCCCTTGACCTAGGTTGCTCCAACTTTCAGCGCATAAGTTTATCTAGTAGGACGTACATCGACTTATAGGCCTCCAGGCCGAGTTCCACTAGGCTACCCGAGAGCCCTGACTCAATCTGTTGGCATGTTGACTTATCTATGAGGTCTCCATCGACCTGTTGATTGCATGATCTCTAAGTTCTTCGTTATGTGACCGATGGCCAGTTCACTCAGTCCTATCATACTGCTTTTTGGGTCGTACTCGACTTGGTATGGTATCCTACATCATCTGGGTCCCCCCACTCTGGTCGAGTAGCGATAACTCGAGCTAGGAGTAAAACCAAGTAACCTTATTAATGTTCATTGAGCTCGCAACCTGCTGGCCGACCTGTCAACTCACCTTTTGTCTTCTTATCTAGTCAAAACAACTCGTTCGACCTAAGTACCAGGTCTTAAATTCAAAATTCGAAATTCAAGTTTCTGACACCTTGTCAGGTATCTGACATCCCCTCACATCAGGGTAACGTCCATCTGATGTGACACCTTGGCATGTTCTTGAAGAGACCGATGTTTAGTCACAATAAGTTATGTAGTCGTTTCACGTGTTGCGTAATGTAAGTGTTTGAAGATAATAATCTGTGGCAATGACAATATACCAGAAAACAAACCAAACAATATTGTATATAATGAGGTATTTAATAGTATATGAATGATATTTATTCTAAGAAATATGTGTTATGTTCTGCATAATTATCCCGTCATCCAAACTTAAATCCAATCCTTAATATTAATTGCTCGTGCATCGCACAAGTACCACACTAGTTATTTTTAATGGCCTCAACTTATTTGAAGACAAATATTAATGTATGGAGATAAAGATGTAACAAGCCCGGGGCAAGAAAATCAAGGTCGGTCAAAGTTAGATATAAGTGCTCACATTAGGAGATGTTTCATTTGTTAAATTCTAGTTTATCGATGGTGAAAGCTCTATTCCGTTCTCATCCATGTACGTTTTCCATTTCTTGTGCGCGACTTCACCATTCAAGTTAGTAAAACTATATATATCTGCAGAGCTACAGTGATAATGTAAAAATCATGATGAAATGGGAAAACACGGGAAGAAGACCATTTTGAAGAGGCTTATTAACACCATTATTCTGGACTTATTAGAGGATGAACCAGAGCTGGTTGACCGTACCAAGTTGGAGGAAACCAGTGCTTAGCAGCCCAATGTTGTAGAAACATCATAACACCGAGATGATGTAGATAAGGGTAAGCGTGTACTTATTTGTGATGTTCAATGTTCCCCAACATGTATGCTTTTGGTAAAGGGGATGCCAAGACCTTGGGAGGGGATTCTACCAACCAAAGCCCACAACAAACTTTTGCTCACAAGGTGTTCGATGAAAAGCCGCAAAGGAATTCTACTGGCTACTTTTTGCAGAAAAACTTAAGCCCTCTAATGGTCTCAAGTTGTCTTATAGACAAGGTTCTCCAGAGAGGTTCCTACTTAATCCATGGGCGCACGCTACTCTTAAAAGTGCTACCAGGCTTGTCTCGCTTCGGGGAAGGTGATATCAAAACCGTGTCTGTTTGGATCAACCTACCTCTCTTACCCTACAAATGTTGGAATTTCATGGCAATTGGAAAAATAGCTAATCTGGTAAGTAAGTCAATCACAACCAACAAATTACTCGAGATCAAGGAGAGTTGCAACTATTTCTATATGCAAAGGCGTCTCTTTCATCCAAAACCGCTGAATATGTGTTGTAGTATAACATTTTATGCAATAAAATAGAACACTCTCTATTATCTACATGTGTGAGGAAATGAGCATTGAACGAGTAAAGTCGAGGATAAAAAAAAACAATAGAGTAGTCAGCCAATCTGACCAGAGAGCACCTACGATCCAAACCATATCATTAGGCTTTAACAATCTTAAACAAAATTTTGTTTAGCTTGGGTCACATTTCTTTGAAAATATTAATATTTTAAAGCAAAATTTACATTTCATATGTATCTTACGGTATTAATGTAGAGCCAACGGTTGGGTCCGTAATTCAGCCAATCTCATATAAATAGGAAGTAAAAGAAGATTTTACTATTTTTGTTTCATCAAAACTTTATTATTAAAAAAAAGATACAAGATCCTATGAACAATTGAAAGATAGAAAAACAACCTTTTCAGCATCTGTCTCCTCTGTCCCTTTCGCCGATGGGAAAAAAAATCCTCCTTTTTAGCCCGTGGCCCCCCTTCCACCGCCAAAAATCTGTAGCAACCAAGTCGCAACCCTCAGATCCAACCATCTTCGCTCGCCCCGTCTCTGCCCTTCGGTGGGTGAGGGTCCGCGCTGAATCTTGTCGTGTCGCCCTCCCGACCAGGTTTGGGCCGACGCTTTGCCATTTTGTCTCTTATCTTGTGCCTATCAGAGGTCGAAGGTTTGGTCTTTAGTTTTTCAGATCCCTTCAGGTAGGCGACTATCGGTTGGCCTGTCACTACAGACAGGTCCCCCTCCGAGTGCTTGAGATTGGTTTCTTCTAACACAACTCTTTGAGCCCGACTGCTTCGGACAACTTATTCCCCCGTTTGACATTTTCGAGAGCTCAGACCTGGACTGAGGTGCTTTCTAGCCGTTGTTTCAGTTGGAGCTTTGAGTGTTGGGGTCAATCATGTAACTTTTGTAAAATTGCTCATGTGGTTGATTTGTTATGGATTTGGTTGGGATTTTATTGTAGGTTCTCGTGAATTATGAGAGGTTATATTTTTAGTTATTTTAGGTGTGTGATATGTTAGTTTTTGTATTATTCTCCTTTGTTGGAGTTAGTTATTCTGCCCATGTGGGAATGTTAGTTTTAGTTTTTGTTGGATGGGGTTCCCAGCTTTCAGAAACGCTGTCGTGGGTGCATAGACCTTAATACACTGGTTTGTGTTGTTTGTCTAGGGTGCTATGTCAGCATACCATTTGAGTCCACCTTCTTGGTGGATTCATTGGGTTGATTAGCCCTCTGTGTCATTCATTGTAAATTCACCTTTAGAGGTGTACCATCTAAAAAATACACATTGTTTCTTTTCCTTACAGACACAAAAATAAACATCTTCCTTTATGTATATTTGTTTCTCAAAATATTATGTGACTAACTGCCATCATATATTAATCCTACCATTTGATAGTCATATTAATAATAACTAGTGTTACAACTCGTGCGATGCACGGGACATAGTATAAAAATATTTTATTGTCGAATATTTAAGATAATACACAACATATCACGTCTGTAATAATTTTATATTTATTTAGATATTTTTATTTTTATTTTTCCAATTTATTTTTGTAGGTATGAATTCTATTAGTTATATTAGTTTATAAAATATTATAAAAGTGTAATATTTTTAAAATGTAATGATTTTTTACAAATTACTTGCATGTACTTATATAATTATCGATTATCAAAAGTGTAATATTTTTTATATTTTTATTAGTTATTTTTAAAAGTGTCTATATTTATTTAATCAATTCAAATGTTTACAACGTATATAATAATTTAATTAGAAAACAATTTAAGCATTTTGATATGCGGTATATGTCAATGACTACCAAATGATAAAATTTCAATTATTGCTTCACTATATATTTTTAGTTACTTGTTTTTCTTTACGAAATAGTGTATAATAAACATTTTACTTTTTAACACCGTGTTTTTATGTATATAAATATTTTAAAGTGAAATTTATAATTCTTAGTTTCATCCAACCATCAAAAGATAATTTATTAATATATAATATAATTTTGAAGTAGTATTATCAATACAAAAGATATATTCAAGAGAGTTATAATTTATTGACGGTTAATTTGAATACACTTTATCAAAATTTATCAATAATTTAAATTATTCATTAAGCTAATATAATCCAAACATAACTTTTTCAATTATTTTATTATATATTTTAAGTGTTTCTGATCGATGAACATAATTCATATCTACAACCATGAAATAATAATTAAATTAATTGAACTAATCTGTTATTCAAAGTACGTGTAATCAATCAATCACTCAACTTAAGTTAATTTATATTTAATGTGTATTAGCCATTGTGTAAAGAAAAAAATAACTATTTTTTTCTTAAAATCTAAAATTAATGAGAAAAAGTAGTTGAAAATTTAAAGACCTTTTATAAAAATATATATATTATTATATATTTAGTATGACACTTTTTATTTGTACAACTTACATGTGTTATATTATAATAATTTTTTTAACTTACAACATATAACTACATTAAGCATAAATATATCAATTGAGAAATAATTTTATTTTCTAATGAATTTTAATAAATATTATTATTTATTATTATTATAAATATAAATATAATTTATTTATTTCATATATACAATATTGATGTCAAATCGAAGATCATTTTTTTTTTTCGGAACGATCAAAATTTTATAAAAGGGCACAAATGTGCAAATACAACCACTAACTGATACACAACCAACAACTAAATAAAGATGAGAGGACAGGACTAAGCCTGCCTAAAGACGGCCCTAACAGGGGAATAACTCCGCTACATACAAACACACCAAACTACAACGGCCCCAACAAGAGTAATGCCCGAGTGTGTGGTCCCAAAAGGATAATAAGTTCACACTCGGGCTGACAGGGGCAACTGCCCAAACCTAAAACACAGCAACTAACACAACAAAAACAAAAACAACAAACAAAAAGAAAACGAACAAACTAGGCCCTTCCCCGACAAACGAAGAATCCCAACCAGCAGTGCAACGATCGACACAAGAAGGATTTAAGGCCCAGAAGCTGCTACCGAAACTGCAGAAGGCCTATACAGTAGAGCGAACTGAACCCCAAACCAATCCCAAGAATCGACCCGTCTTTAAACCGAGAGAGCCCCGATCAACCCCCACATCGTCCCCACCCGAACTCATCTAACACCACTAGACGAGCCGAATAGCACCTGGACCCCTGCCACCTAACACCACTAGCCGAACAGGGGAGGGTGGGCGAAAAAGGAACTCTCAACCCCAGCCTCCACAACAGAACCGCCGCAGCCACCGGGGTCCCTCCACACCCGAAGCACACCCTCCTCCCGACACCACCATAGTCTGCCGACGACCAGAGGAAGAAACCCCACCAGATAGACGGGGCTACGCCGGAATGACCAAACCTGAAATCACAGCCGAGGCCGGAAAAAGAGGAACTTACCTCCTCCAACCGGAAAAGCACCTGCGACCGAAGATGAAGCTCCAATAGCAGGTCAATCGCCGATCGGGAGGAGCGCCGCCTCCGATTTAAACCCCGTCCGCAACCGAGAGGAAGAACCCTAGTCGCTGCCATCCATGGGGAACCAGAGTCACGCAACTTCAGGGGGGAGAGGTCGGTTAAGGACGACTCCTAGCGAGGCTTACTCCGATGTCGAGGAAGGCAACACCGGCCGGAATTGAAGAGAGAGAGAGCGCAACAGGGTGATTTCGTCGAAGAGAGAGGAGAGAGCGCAGCTTAAATCGAATATCATCAAAAGATGATTAATTTGATATATTATATATGTAAAACCGATACGAAATACAAAAGTTATCGACTTTTAAAATACATTTATAATTCAATAGCTAATTGAAAGAAACAAATCAAAAGTAGCGATATATTAGTCACTTAGTGCCTCAGTATGTAAAATTATAAAAAAATAAATGGTTATATTAGTACACGTGATATTAAAATACCTAAGTTAGCTAAATAATATTTATGGAATGTCTAAACTTAAATTATTAATTATTAATATATCAATATTATTTGTCCAAACTTAATTATGAAGCATGATTCTTTGCCAAGTAGGATTTCGAAGCATCAGAAGCAGTCACGTAGGCTCAGCGTATTCGGGAATAATATATATAGGGAGGAAGGATAGAGAGGATATAGATAGATAGATATAAATATAGATAATAATAATTATAAAATATCGATAAAAAAATATACTCCATATTAGTAAAGTTGGGATATTATTATCAGCAATCAGTGGTCAGTGGGGCAGTCAACTGACTCTCGCGACTCTTTTTCCACTGTCAGACGCCGTCTCCAGTTGTGGTTTCTGTCGGTTTCCTTCGTCGCTCGCCACGAAATTTCGCAAGAAAATCAGAACGACCAAGATTAATCTCCGGTGGCCGTTTACTCCGGGACGAGCTCAGGTATTCTGCCGATCGATACATGGATTTTGCTTGCAACCGCCGGGGATGCATCGATTACCGAAAATCTTCTCCCATAGCCTGAACCGCCGCAAGAGCAGTACCAGCTCGAGCCGCCAGGCCTCCAAACCTAGGAGTCTTGACCGAAGCTACGCCTTCAAGGACGTCGACTATGAGCTGTCGCCTTCCGCATCAGCCTTTGCATCGCCGCACGCGCGTGAGGAATCCGGCGGTCAGACGAGCTTCCGTATCAACGGTACGGAGGGTGAGTTCGAGTTCATCTGCCAGACGTATGGATTTTCCGGAATTGACGATTTTGCTATATCGCCGGAGGAGTTTGATGCGATGAAGGGGAGCCCGATCTCTGCTCCAGTGATGTTCGCTCAGAACTTCGAGCCTGCATATGGTAAAGTTGATTTTGATTGTGATGCCGTTGGTGGTGGCGCTGAGGTGGTTGATGTAATTCACCGGGAAATGGGGCCAGAGATTGATGCGTGTATTCGAGTTTCAGATCATGATTTTGCTTATATGGATAGAATTAGGGCTGGTGCGTTTGTCAGTGATGTTAGCGATCTACCGAAGGGGCTAAAGGATGATGCGATGGTTAATGGTGTTGTTTTAAATAATAATGCAAATTATAGATCAAGTGAGCCTAGAGGAAATGCTATTAAAGGTGTACAGCCCACAGTTTTAGTGCCACCACCTTTGTTGTGCTCTACTTGGGATCCTTCTAGAGAATTTGTACTGGAGAGTGAAGCACGTGTTTCGGGTTTTGACAGAGGATTTTGTTCGGATGAGGATGGGGAGAATGGTCCGGGTAGGAATGAGCAGGACAAGGAATTCATAATGACGGTGATGAGTGGGGAGGAGAACTTTGTTTTGTCAGAGTCATATTCTTTTACCACAACTTCAAATTATGATGATTCCTCAAGTGCCATAACAACACCAATGTCAAGTTTATCACCTAGTGGGAAATTCAGGCGAGTTATTGAGGATTGGCAGAAGGGAGAGCTTTTGGGTCGTGGATCATTCGGATCTGTTTATGAAGGGATTTCTGAGTAAGTGACATGTTTGATAGACCATTAATGATATATTCAATTCAATCGTTGATTCTGGGCATGGACGAAATGTGCTTATTCCGACTTGTATGCTTGCACTTCTGGATTTGTTGCGTCAATGTTTCATTGCTGGCATACTTAATTTGTGGATTAATTGCAATTAGCTTGAATTGATCTATTTTCCCCCATGAATAAAAAATGTCGTTCTGTTAGCATAGTTTAGTTGATAGAATTATACGAGCTGATGCTGCTAAGAAAGAAAGTCTCGTTGAAAGCTGTTTCCCCCCCATGAATAAAAAATGTTGTTCTGTTAGCATAGTTTAGTTGATGATAGATGATGTGTGCACGTGATAATCTTTTACATAGATGATGCACATTTGACATTGTGGCGCGATTCTTCCGATATTTTTTTCAGCTGTACTTTCGGAAGAGGAATGACCAAATTCTCAGCATAAAACCATTCAGCCTTTCCATGTGTGTTACGCCATCCGCCATTAATAACACTGAGATAGAGTGTTATTGATTGTAAAATTGTAATTCAAGATTTATATTGACTGATCTTTGTGAGTGTGTCTCATTTCTATTTTTTCATTTTTCTCTGTCTTTGCTCATTTTGTTTTTGCAATGTATTGTAATTGAAAGATAACCCTGGTGATGTGATGAAAACATGTGAGGAAAACCCTGGTGATGTGAGGAAAACATGTGAGGAAAACCCTGGTAATTGAAAGATAACCCTGGTGATGAGAGGAAAACATGTCTTATGCTGCATATATCTTGAAAAATACTTAACACATAACTTGTGCAGTCTGGAAAAAGGAAAACTCAAATTTCAGGCGACTCCTTTGGGTGTAAACTTATAACTGTTCTCTTTGCTGCAGAGACGGTTTCTTTTTTGCCATCAAGGAAGTATCATTGCTTGATCAAGGGGATGAGGGAAAGCAGAGCATTATCCAACTTGAACAGGTATAGCAATCCTGATAATAATGCTGGTTATTCTCCATGTTAATTAATGTTTCCAGATTATTGACTCTCTTAATGGATCAGTGTCAGATTGTATCCTGTTCTTCCCCAACTCTTTTCATATTTTTGTTTCTTTTTTGTCTGTCTCTAGGAAATTGCTCTCCTAAGCCAGTTTGAACATGAGAACATTGTCCGATATTATGGCACGAAGAAGGTACTATTATTACATTGTTTTGCTTCCCTTGTTTTGTGTTAGGTTATCATATTATTATCTTTTACCCATTCTTCCATTTCTCTCCCCATCAACTGCTAATAATGAGAGATGGACTAAAAGTCTGTTCATTTTACGTGCTGTCTTATGCCTTTGTCATTCTTATTTGTAGGACGAAGCACATCTCTATATTTTTCTTGAGCTAGTTACTAAAGGCTCCCTCTTGAGCCTATACCAGAAATACGAGCTCCGAGTTTCACAAGCCTCAGCGTATACAAGGCAGATTTTGCATGGTTTGAAGTATCTGCACAATAGAAATGTGGTCCACAGGTGATTAATCCTGACTGTATTTTTTCGCATTTCTGGTTGACAATTAGGCAAGCTACGGACACAGTGATGCATTTCATTCAGTGGTTTAGATGATAATCTACATAAATTTGGTAAAAGAAGGGTAATATTTCCATGTCTTCGTAACCTGAAAGTCGTTCATTTTAAGCTTCATGTGGTAATGTAGTCTATATAAGATAATGGGAAAATAGAAAATAGGCTGATCCGAACAAGCATTTGTTTCAGTTGAAAGTCCATGGAAGGAAAGTTCAAGTATATAATTGATAAAAATGAAGTAAACAATTTGTTTGCACTGACGTGCTCCTTGGTGTGAACCTTCAATACCTTGCTTAAGTTTTCGGATTAACTTAATCAGTTGCATTACATATGCAAACTTGATGGGTTTCCTTATTTTTTACTGACGCAGTCTTGTTAAATCCTATATGCTGTCTCATCTATTACAGGGATATAAAATGTGCAAATATATTGGTGGATACGAACGGTTTGGTGAAACTTGCAGATTTTGGTCTTGCCAAGGTTCAATTCCCTTATTCTTTGTATTTCTCTTTTCTTATTCACTGTGCTTTTCATGACACTGAAATTGCTGTAATTTTTGTGATGGCACAGGCGGTTAAGTTGAACGATGCAAAGTCTTGCAAGGGGACTGCATTCTGGATGGCCCCTGAGGTTTGCTCTATACCATTTTAAACTTGTGAATAACCTGCATGAATTGGAGGCTTTCATTTTCCCACGTATTTGGTGACTCGATTTTAATTCTCTTATTTAATTGATAAAGATGGTGAATAACATTGAAACCAGAGAATAGGATGTCTTATTTATTGGCGGTGAGGTTAAGCTGCAGATTTTGGAAGGTCATTGAACTTCTTTTTTCTTCCATCTCTTTTTGTGTGTGTGTATATTCCATTGCTTTTATGTGTGTATATATATGCAGTTTCTTCGATTTTCTGTGAAACGTGGTCCAGGCTGTTTTAACTCAGTGTGTTTCATACAAAATCCATGAATTTGTAATGTGGATAACAAATTCATTTTTCAGAATGTTCGGATCAAAATCTTGCATATAATGAAATTATTTGATGCAAATGCCTTGTCACTTTGAAACAATAAATTGTGGATGGGCCTCTGCATATTATTCGATCATCCTCATGTTCCATTGACAGCTAACACTTTATTCTGCATCAAAGCTAATGGATGAGGGTAATGTGTAAATAAGAAATTTTTATGGTGCAAAAATGAGCAGTGATCAATCTATATGCAGGTTGTTCGAAGCCAGGGGTATGGCCTTGCAGCTGATATATGGAGTCTTGGTTGTACGGTCTTGGAGATGTTAACCAGACGGTTTCCTTACTTTGGTTTGGAATGGGTAAGAAACCAAACTTGGATTTTTGAACTTCCTCTAAGTTCTGTTAGTACGTGCTTTGTTACGTAAGAATAAATTCTTATACGTGATTACCCATGGTGAGCTTATGATCCACATTGTATATTTATATGGTTAATTTGGGAAAATTTATGTTCTGAATCATGATCACAGTTCACTTAATAGTGGCCACCCACAGTTTACCAGGCTGGTAAAACTAATTGGAACCTTATTGTACACTGCCAGGAATCGGCTAATTACATCCCTATTTAGCAGAATTATTGTTCTGGACTGTGGTAATTTGTATCTTTTAACTGGTAAAAGCATCAACTATGTAGAAGACCACGTTACAGGAAGAAAAATCATGAGAAATAACAATGATTAAGAGACCGTTTTGTAAATATAATCTATTTTGCTGTAACCCACAATAGGAAATTTTGTATTCAGTAACTATCCTATGATACTAATCCGACTAACGCAGAGTCCAATGTTCAAGCCAGAACAATTCCTTTGTCGAAGCAATTTTGTAAATAAATAGTAGATGTGTGACTGAGTCTTATTGCTTAAAACTTAATTCTCGCTTCTGCATGGTTTATGGTGGCCTTCCCTTGAAAGTGACCCATCAACTGAAGTTTGACTGGTCTTTCTCTGTGATTTGGCAGATGTCAGCGTTATTTAAAATAGGAAAGGGCGAGAGACCACCTATTCCCGATTTTATTCCGAGTGATGCAAGGGACTTTATACTTAAATGTCTACAAGTTGATGCAGCTTTGCGGCCAACAGCTGCTCAGCTCTTGGACCATCCCTTTGTGCAACGGCCGTTTTTTCCCTCTTCAGGCGCTGCCTCTCCTCACAATTTTGGCCGGCAAATTTGAACATCACTTTTGAAGAAGGCAAATGCGGTAATTAAGAATCTTCTTTTTTCCAGTTTAAAGTTGGTGCATACCATACCTTATGCCACTGCCTCGCCGAATGGCTAATACTTATTCTTGTTTGGATGCTTTTGACTTGCAATATGTGAATCTCTCTCCAAACCTTAACAACAACGAAATACAAGAGAGGCAAATAACATTAATAAGGGAATAAGAACTACAATGCTTTGTTTTTACTTTACAAATTGCACCTCAGCAGGGGGTATTTTTCGATACTTGAAAGAAGATCTGAGCTTGGAGAACATCTTTTCCTATTTATTTATTTGTAAAGTTAAGCTAGAACCTCATGCTATGTGAGAAGAATGATTGGCCTGCAGTCCTTAAACTCACTGCTTGCAGTGTAATTGAGAAGTGTTTGCTCCTTGTAACAAGTTTTTTCTTACTGCAGGTCATCAGTGTTCTTCATGAACCATCAAGGTGCACGCCATCTTATACCTCTGTGTTCCAATAGATTTGTCCATGCATAATGCAGAGTGTGAAGGTGCCCAATTTGTTCCGATTTTTATTTTTTATTTTTTCTAATTATTTGGGGGCTTTCGGTGCATCCTTGGTGTATCTGTGTGATGTCTTGCCCGAGCAGGATGCTGTATAATCTCTCTGTTCTGTCTTGATCTTAATTGTGTTTTGTGTTCAATGGGGCAAACAGATGAAACCTCAATTATTGTGTATATAATTTTACATAGGATCAATTCCATATGAACTCGAGATCCTTTATCGTCGTTACAATTTAATTATGAAACCTTAGTCGGTTCAATGCCTTCGAATCCTTTATTTATTGCAATTCAATGCAGTACCATTTTTCAGGGCATCGTAAACTAGTGTCATCACAAAAATATCCCGGTGATTAAGGGCGGCTATGAAGCAGGTCGAGTCGGGTATTTGAACACCCAGACCTACCTACATTATGTTGTGCCTCTATTTACCTTATCGCAAGAGGTGGCCAACGGCCAGGCCCGACCCGGGTCTGGGATCCACCCTACCCAACAAAAAAAGAAAATTAAAAACTATGTTGATTTCCTGGGCTAGGGTCGAAAAATATATGACGTTAACTCAGCACGGTTAAAATTCGACCCTGGACTCGTGGTCAACGGGCAGGGTGGTCCGTGGCCACCTCAATATTTAGCCACTCCACCAGTCGTGACCCGCCTTGGGGAAGAGTTTTGGCCCATGTCCCTCACCTGCATGGGCCAGGGCTCCGTCCCACCCCTAGCATAGATTTGTGGTTTGTTATGTGAAAAATAAAGAGAAAAAATTGGAAAACCTCAACAGATGGAAAAAGAACTAAAAATGGAAAAACTTGCGTACAAATGCCACACATAAGAGTAGAGAAAATCAATTAAAAAAAAAAACTAATCCCCCCTATATATTAATACAGAATGCGTTGAGCCTACGTGGCTGCTTCTGGTGCTTCGGAATCCTATGTGGCAAAATTACATTCTTCGTTATTAGGCTTGGATAAATTTTAATTTAATTCCAAACCAAAAATAATTAGGTTTGAATTACCATAAATATGTTGATTATTTATGGTCATGTTAATGTATTAATTGTTTAATACACGGGTGTTGTACTAGTTTAAATACCACTACACGGTGCAATATCATATACTACAAATCATTATTTTATCTACAAAATAATTTATTTTATTTCTCTATTATTATATAATAAGGCAAATTTACTTATACAGTAATGAAAATTTATTCAGATTTACTTTATACATCATTGAAAAATTTATTCAGATTTACTTTATACATCATTGAAAACATATATTAATAAATACCACTAAATTTATAATATAATTTTAGACCTATATCAGTTTTTCTTTTATTCTTTTTAGTTAAAATATTATATTTTTTTGAAAAAATGTGTTCATATAAATATCAAAAAAATTATAATTTAATCTACGACTTAGATTACAAATTGAATATTTTCTTCAAACTTAGTTAATATTTAGTATACTAGATACATATTTTAGTAAATACTAGATACATGTTTTAGTAAATAAAATAATCTTTATATAAATATTATTATATTTATTTGTACTTTTATTTTTATTAATTGTATGTTGATATATTAAATAAATAAGTATGTGTAAAATAATATATCGAACTTAATTATATTTTGATAATAAAATAGTTTAAAATAAATAGGATGAAAAAATATTTATATGGAGTAAAATGTAATGCGAACGGTTGAAGACGAAACTTGATTTTTGTTTAACTCTACTCTAGAGTAGAGATAAGGGCTAAAGATGGCCTTAAAAATTCATTTTTTTAAAAAATAAATCCATTTATTCTGTTAGTGATCATGTAATTCGGTCCTCACAAATCAACACAATCCACGTTATTCAATTTGCCAATAATATATATAGAGAGAGAGAGAAAGAGAGAGAGAGAGAGAGAATGGATAATTATTTGAAATTAAGCTATGATGAAATTAAACTATGGTCAACCATTAATGATAATCTGGTAATTATTTGATCATATTATGGTCAAATATGCGCATTTGACTAATAATTAAGGGTAAGTTCATGAAAATACATATATCAAGTGGGACCCACTCACCAAATCACTTCACCCCACATTTTGTCTTTCCTCAATCTCTCTCTCTCTCTCTCTCTCTCTCTCTCTCTCTCTCTTCTCAACCTCAGGAACAGAACATGGACGCACAAACTACACTACACACACACACACTCACTCACTCACTCACACACACACACACACACATACATACACACAACAACGCTGGCAGGCCGACCACCAGTCCGCCATATTGCCGTCGCTTTCCGCCGACATCCATATGTTTCGCGCCCACATTAATTGACCCGATAGTACCCGTTTTGGGAACGTCTTTTTACATTCCTTTTAATTTCGACTCTAGCAACCACCGAAGCTTCGCCGCACAGCCGCCTCCATCTGTACCTGCATAACCTCTGACATTTGACGTCTGCAACCAGTCATCGCAGCCGCCAGTCACGTAGCAGTCGACAAGAACCAAGCCATGCCAGTCGGCCACAGCAAACAGTCGGACGCTGGAGGCGCACCTGCGACATTGCAGACGCCGGTGGCGAGACAAACCACCCGCCGACTACGTCGGCTCTCGCTCGTCACCACTAAAACGTCGCCTCCACAACCCTGCCACTCCCGTCGCCGGTGATAATGTAGCAGAAAATTTGAATTTTGAATTTGGGAGTTTGGGCCACTATGAGAATTTGATATGTTTAAGGGACTTGATAGCAATTTTGGAAAGTTAGTAATATCAATTGGTTGACGTGTGTGAGGGTGTGTGCTAGATTTGGGTTGGATGTTTTAACCAAAAGGGGTGGAGCTTATTGACCTCCCTGCGGCCGGGTGTCTCCTCTTGCAGGTTGTCGTTCGAGGGTGCGGTTTGTCGGCCTTCCTGGTCTCGCGGCGGTTCCAGGTGGTGGTGCGGGAGTGGGGCTTGGGTGTGGCCCTAGTAGCTCGTGTGGTCTGTGGCGGGGCGATTGGGGCGGAGGAGTTGCGATTTTTCCCTTGTTCCCTTGTTTCTCTGGTGTGGGGTCCATGGGAGGCTGGCGTTAACGGTCCGCGGCCAGTGGTGATGGCGGGACTGGGACGGTGGTGGCGTGAGGGGATGTGGATCGTCGCTCTTCCGGCTATGGGTCAGGTTCTTCTTCCTGGATGGGATTGAGTTCTGTAGTCCCGACTTCAGTTAGGCGTTTGGCAGTTTCGGGAGCAGGTTCTCGGTTTTCGGTCTTGTCCTTTTGGTGGTAGACCTGGGTTTGCTGGTGTTACGGGCTTGGATCTTCTGCTCGGGGAAGGGCCTTGAGTTGTTTTCTTTTGTTTTAGTTTGTGTGTTGTTTTTGTGTTGTTTGTTTTGTGTTTTTGTTGTGTTGGTGCTTTTGTTGTGTTTGTGTTGTGTTTGTCCAGTTAGTTTTGTGTTATTCTCTCGTTGGGAGCGTGTTATTCTCCTTTTGGGAGCGTGTTTATTCTCATGTTGGGAGTGTGTATTGTTGTTGTATCGTGAGTGTATTAGCGTAGACGATTCTAGGCTACCTTGTGTAGGCCTCCTAGATTCAGCTATTTGGCTGCTTGGCTATTCTAGTTGATTGCTAGTTGTAATTATGTGTTTTTTCGTTTAATATAATTCTATCGTTTCGAAAAAAAAAGACGCGTGTGAGGGTGAAGAGGGTTTGATAAAGTCGAGGCGAATGGTATTTATATGTGCATATAGGAACCAACTAGTACAACACCCGTGTATTACACGGGTGCTTGCTAATTTTTTTTTTAAATTTAAAATTAATGAGAAAAAGTGGTTGTAAATTTAAATACTTTTTACAAAAAAAAATATATTATTATATATTTTAGTATACACTTGTTACTTGTGCGACTTGGTTGTGTTATATTATAATATTTTTTATAACTTATAACACATAAATACATTAAACATAAATATATTAATTCAACAATAATTTTATTTTTCTATATTAGTTTTAATAAATAATTTTATTATTATAAAAGATAAATATAATTATTTATTTTATATATACAATATGGATGTCAAATCGAAGCTCATCAAAAGATAATTAATTTTATATATTATATATGTAAAACCGATAAAAAATACAAAAGTTATCAACTTTTAAAATACACTAGTGTGTACCCCATACGATGCACGGGAACAATATTAAATCAACAATATTATAAATAGACCTCGAGTTTTAGTCACTCAATGGCAGAAGTGGAAACTACTATTGATCCTATTTAAAAAAAGGAATAAAAAAAATAATTATAAATTAAAGAGGAGGATAAACGATACTTAATAATTATAAATTAAAGATTCGGGGTCGAAACAATATAAATTTATTTTGTATAAGAGAATATAAAATTTGCATTATTTTGTATAAGAGAATATAAAATTTGGATGTTTAATATTAAAACACCTAAAATATTATATTAGTATATGTGAAACAGTGAAAGTATTCAAAATTTCTATATAATTTTTGAAAGATGTGAAGTCACCTATAACTTTTCTAAACAATTTTAGAAGGAAAGTATATCTAAAAACATTTGAATTTAACATTGTGTAAAAAAGATTTTTCTAGACTATTTTGTAAAGAAGACATGTCTACGGATATTTAAATTTAACATCAATTATGTATATATGTGTGTATATATATAGACGTGTGTATATATATATATATAGACGAATATTTTAAAAAAAATATCTAAACAATTTGTTTAAAGTAGACATGGCCACGGGTCACCTGGCCCGTCGAACCGGCCCGGACCCAGCCCGGTCAAACCCGTTGACCACGGGTCCGGGCCCGATACGGATTTCAAACGGGCCGGTCAAGGGTCATGTTTTTTTCGACCTTGACCCGCTGGGCCGGACCGGGTCCGGGTCGGCACGGAAAAATACATTACTTTTAAATTTTTCTTTTTTTTAAAAAAAAAAAATTATGTGGCCGGGTCCAAACCCGGGTCGGGCCCGACACGGCCCGGCACGACCTTAGGTCTGTGCCGGTTCAGGGTCGCCAAAACCCAATCCGGTGGCCTGGCGGGCCGGGCCGGGTCGTGACCTGGCCCGATTTTTGGCCATGTCTAGTTTAAAGTATCTAAAATATTATAAGCCTAATTTAATTACATACAAATTCAAAATTATTATTATGGCGTTACTTCCATTTAACAAAATTTGATTACATACAATTTCAACACAATTTGTTATTTTGTTAACCTAAAAAATAGGAAAAAAGGAAACATAACAAAAACTATCGCCGGTTTTTAAAGGGAAACAAATCAACAAAATCTATTATTTTGTTAACCTATAAAATAGAAAAAAGAGAACCATCAGAAAAACCAACGCCGCATTTATTCATTAAAATTATCAATGGCGTATTTAGTACCAAAAAATCAGGTGATTTGTTACCCTATCTATATAAAAAAAAAAAAACAGAAAAGATATTTACTATGTTTTAGGATGTATAGATTGGCGGGTGAATATCTATACATAATTGGCGGGAATTTTTGGCGGCAATGCATAAAAGGTTATTCTTTTAATATAATTATAAATTTACAAATTAATGGTTATAATCAGAAATGTATTAAAATACAATAATACATCTAAAATGATCATAAATAAATCAACATATTTATGTTAATCCGAACCTAATTATTTTTGATGAATTAAATTAAAATCTATCCAAACCAAATAATGAAGCATAGAATTTTGACACCTAGGATCCCGAAACATGCGAGTCTGCCACTTAGGTTCAACATATTTGAGAATTATAAATAGGGGGATTAATTTAGAATTGTATAGAGTCAATATATGTAGAATAAGTTATTTTCATATATTTTAATTAATTTAAAGTGAATATAAATTTCAATGAATATATTGATTATATAATTACAATTATTATTCTTCTACAAATACATTTTGGGTAAAAATATTTGAGCCTAAAATTTATATTTCAAAATACTCAAATAGTATTTTTAGATTTTAGATAATATGTATTACAAAATAATGTATAAACTATATTATGCACAAAACACTTTTGAAAGGTTTATATTTAGTCACTCGCTAAATGCTAATTCTTAAACATTTGTCATAATGTAAAATAATTTTAATAATAATAATAATCATAATAAGTTCATATTAGGGTGAAGATTACTAGAACTTTCACTAACAAACATATTAACATTAAGGCCCCCCACTCCACCTTCTCATCAACATTACCATCAACGAAAGCAACGTCTTAATTCATCATATAATTATTCGTCACTCTCAACTGGAGCATCTAAATGCTCAAAAATCAGAACTAAGAATCAGAACCAACTGACTGCTCATAGTCACTGTCAATCTGTGTCCCATAAGATATATTATCTAGAGTCATCGTTGACGTCTATGTCCCCACAGTAATTCAAAGGCTCATCAATGACAGGAAGTTGAGAAAAAAAAAAAACTTCATTTAAGTCATGTTCATGTTCTACATAAATTCAAAATCATCATGTTCTTATCGACCCATTTAACCATGCAACAAACATCACTCTTAATTTCAAGAATAAAGATCATGGCATTCAGTTGTATTCTACTGCAATAGAAAGACTTAATCCTAGATAAGCCAACTTCCTTAGCCATTTATAGAAGTTCAACCATTGATATTTCATGATGGTCACAAAAATCAGTATGAGCTATAGCTAATTTGGGCCGATGTAATATGTACTAACCGTTTTGATTAATAGGTAGGAGCTAACACCGACAAAAAATTAGGAAGAAAAAAGAAAAAAAATAAAATTTCAAATTAAGAAATCGTCCTAAAAAAATCATGAAATTTGTTGCTTCTAAATTCTTGGACCTCAACCTAATTTCAAAAGATACGAAGAAACTCGGGAAGAATGCACACTACACATGCATACTACCAACTATAGTAGATTCTTCGGGAAGAATGTACACTACACATGCATACTACCAACTATAGTAGATTAAGTGAAGCGAACTTACTGTAATTTGGGGACTATCTATCAGTTGGAATAACAATGCATTGTTCACGAATTTTCCAAACTATTTTGCTGATTTTTTTTTGTCAAAAGTGTGGAATGAAGGGTTTAGGGATGAAGAATGATTGAAGAAGTTGGGGAGGAATTCTATTCTGATTTCAATATATTATATCAGGTAAGATTACAAGTTTACCCTTACCAAACTTGTCTGCGACCTTGGAGGAGTTTTTTGACCAGTTTCGCTTTGCACCGATAGTTCGAGGTTGGTAGTTGCCAATTACATATAATTGAGGTCGCAATGTGTCAAATTGAAAGTTTAAGTTGCAAACCCGTAAAAAGTTCATGTCAGTAGGGGTGTGATTGGATATAAATTGTGATTGAAAATTTTAGTTTTGATTGGTTGTTTTGCTTAATCATAGTTGATTTTAAATAAGTTGGAGTGAATTTTGAGTTTTTAATAAAATCTCTCCCTATATATTAATTCAAACATGTTGAGCCTAAGTGGCAGATTCTTACACTTCAGATGCTGACACGACGAAAATCAATGCTTCAGAATGTTGTTTATGAATTCATTTTTGCAATGGAGTTAGACTTGGTACTTGACATAAATGACTTTTTTCAAACTTGGTAAGTGTATATTTAATTTTGTGATTTTTTTCCCTTGGTATACATTTTTTTCTTAGTTTGGGCAAGTAGCAATCTTACCATTTTATAATTTTTTTCTCACATTTCTCTCATAAATTATGATTTATAAACCACTTTCTGCATTGTCTATTCCTCATCTTTTGTTTTCATCAATTAGTCCATCAAAATTTTTAAATAAAAAATTTATTTTAATAATAACTTTTATTATATATTTCTTAACTCAACACCCGTGTAGGACACGGGTATTGTACTAGTAATATTTAAAATAAAATGATTAAAGTTTATTTTATATTAAAGTATGACAGAAGTGATTGAAAGTAATGAATAACTAAGATTATGTAAGTAAACGAATAATGAGTTAAAGTTAACGTGGGGAGTAAGAGTAATGTATTGATAGTATTTAATTAAATTGATAATATTAAAAATAATATGATTGATTTCAATTTAAATTAGATTTTGAGTTTAAAAAAATCGTGAAGCGGTGAAAAGTGATTGATTTTTATTAGAATTTTTATATCCTATCACACCATAAATTTTGTGAACCGGTAAACACCGCCCCCTTTTCGATATTTATCGCCCCCAAAAGTCATATTTGCCCTCACCCATTTCTCTCTCTCTCTTCTACTCTCTTTCTCTCTCTCGTTTTTTGAGCTTTCGACCGAAAAAATTCCGAAAAAATGTCGGGACAATCTAAACGCGGCGGCGTGATTCTTCGTTCGATCGGTACGTTTTTTTTAAATTTCGATCGAAAAAAATTTGATTTTTTTTTTTTTGCTTCGGATGGTGGCCGGCCACCATTGCCGGCCAAAAAAATGATTGGCCGGCCACCAGTACTGATTAGTCAAGAAACGTGCTCGCTTAGATTGTTTAATTTTGTAATAGTGCACGTTTATTCACACGCATTTATATGATTTTCGACTTATTTAACATTATGATCGATTGTGGTGCCTTGATGAGTTTCGTGAGTGTTTTCAGAGTTTTGGGATTATTTTCAGCAAGTGACGACGTTGAATGCAAGACGTGAGCTCGAAAAATTCTGATGTAGTATTGGGGTACCCAGTACTTCGCTCCAGCCCCCAGTACTCCTGCTGCAATTAATTAATTTGGAGCTGAATTTATTTAAGTGGACATATACTTGGGCTAACTTTATGTTGGAAAAGAGATCAGGCCCATTTTACACGTATGAATTGTTTAACCAAGGTTGTGGAAAAAGGGAGGAACAGAAAAACGTGGTAGAAGGAATA
>CACSLK010034002.1:2964327-2981383 GCA_902706635.1 Striga hermonthica | reverse complement strand
TTTTTTTTTTTTTTTATTTTTGTCCAGTTATTTTTTTTTTTGATTTAAATAATAAATTCGAGTCGGTTGCCTAACAAAACAGCATTAATTAATTCGAAGGCACACGGGTAGTTTGATGTGTGAAATGTTTTATATCATGGCTCAAATTTAATGTATGATTTAGGAATCTAAACAAAATGAAAAGTATACAAATATGTAAGTTAATTGATATAATACTTGTATGGCATGCTCGTTACCTTAATTTAGGACCAAATTTTATTTTTAATTCATTATATTGGTCTTCTTAAAAATAATACATTTTGTTGACATATATCAAAGGTTGTATATTTATTTGTCAAAAATATTAAAAAATATACACTAATCATGGGATAAAGGATAAAGTTCGTTATTTCCTTTCTGGTCCAATTATTGTGTTTTTTATCGTCCGTTTCAAGTAGGTAACCCACAAGTCACAACTGAATCTCCTCACCAAGACGGTCTCACGCACATTCAAAGGTGTGTGACCCTTCTTGGATTCCTCTTGTTGAGACAGTCACATATACAAAATCTCAGTTCAATTAGAATTCATTTGCTGACTCAAATTTTTGTTCAAAATTATATGCACAAACTCAATTTTGGACGTGATCGTGTTGAGCCCGTGATAAATGCAAGTAATCTAGACTTTACCGTGCCCTCATGATTAATGTATATCTTTTTATATTTTTGACAAATTAATGTACTAAGTTTGATGATTGTCAATTTAGCACACATTTTCTGAAAAAAGACTAGTATAATGGGCCAAGTGGTTGAATTTATCTAAGATGCTTTACACAAAAATTTTAAAGAAGTTTGTTAATATTTTTATTTCAGTTACATACCGTTTACTTTTTATCAAATCAAAATGAACTTATGAATAGCAATTACTAGTAGGATACCCGTGTATTTCACAAATATTTAAATATATTAATATTTATAAAATAAAAAATAGAATAATTCATATTTTCATTGTAAAATTATGTATAATGAATATACCAAAATATTAAATAACTAAAAAAGTCACAATTAATTTAAAATGGCACCCATAATTTTTATACTAAATTTGTAAGAAATGGTATTTTTTAGTCATATTTTTGAAGTTATATGTTTAAAATAAATATTATTTATAACTCCATATATTTTATTCCATTTATTTTTTTAAAACAAAAAAAGTTTTATTATATTGTGATTATATTTATATTTATAGAGTCGTTGTCTCTCGTTTATTGATTTTTCATGTATTTTAAGTTCATAATATTTAATAATTTATAATATTAATTTACGCATTAATGTATAATTTTCTAATTTTATAAATTATAAATTATTTTATTATTTTAATTATGATATTCCTTTATATTTATTATCTTAAACACCATAATGTATTATTAATTTACGCATTAATGTATAATTTTCCATGTTTTGTCCAAAATCTATGCAAAAAAACCCATTAAAATGATTATTTTATGATGTATGAGTGAATTAGATTTTATCGAGAAATAATATTTTATAATATTCTTAAAATTTATTTTAATGCAATATTGTATTTCCATGTTTTATTCAAAACCTATGCAAAAAAAAAAAAGACCCATTAAAATGATTATTTTTGTTTGTATTAGTGAATTAGCTTTTTACTATTGTTATAAATTAATTTATATTATTATTTGATACTTTTAAGTAGATGTGATAATAAAATTAGTTTTTTTATAAAGATAGATGAAATTACTTTTTATTTTATATATGAAATATGAATGTCAAATGAAAGATCATTAAAATACGACTATTTCGATATATCATATATAAAAAAATAAAATACTAATAAAATGTTATAAACTTAAAATGAAAAAAAGAATACATATTTAAAATAATTAAAATATGAATTTAATGAAAAAAAATGTAAGAGTAGTATATGATAATTTAAGAAAAATTAAGGAAATGTAAAATAGTTTCTGACAAGTCTCAAGCCTAATAGTCAAAACCAAACCTACACATGCGTTATACAAAGTACGAACTTATGTCAAATGAAGTTAAGAAGCTAACGAACTTGCCACTTAAGCTCAAAACATTCGAGAATTATATATAAGAACGAGTAATTATTAATCAATTTTTTTAGTTGTATTTATATAGATAAAGGTATTTATGTATGCATACATAAGATGTACTAAAAACGCACTAGAATTTTCAATCAGAATTATTTATTTTTTAACATAATAAACCTTTATTTTTATATAATAAAAGAAATGCTTTAATTTTAATTTTAAATTAAATACTTATACTATTTATCCCGTACACTTTCAAGTCCCCTATTATATTTACCCCCCCATTGACCCAATATATTTCTTGTTAGTCAATTTTTTAATCATTTACAAAGGAATTTCAGTTAGTTTTTTTAATCCAAGCTTTGGAAATGGTGGTGCATTATGCAGTGTAAAGTCGGGCGAACTTAGTGGGCCCACTTAATGGCCCATTAACGTAGTGGATTTTCCAGTTGGAGCCCCAATGATCTGAAACAGCCCCATAATGGAGATTTTCACATTAAGGTCACCAATTGTCATTTTCCACCACTAATCACGGTCTCCAGAGTATAATCATATGTCTTAGCACAAAAGTTTTCTTTGGGTTGGCAAGAATGCTATAAATGACCGGATAATGTTCCCCTATCCACGGTGGATACATGTTAATTTGTTCACCGCTTATGCGGCATGCACACATTAATGATGTTAATACGTTCAAAAAAATACGTCACCAATGTGTGCATGCCACATAAGTAGTGTGTATATTAACATGTGTCCACCGTTGGTAGAGAAGCATTATCCATAAATGACCTCACTCCATATCATTCACAATTTTTGGAATCTAATTGAGGATTTAAATGTTTTTTCTTGTGTGCTCTCTTATTTGGCCATTTTATCAACAAAGAATATTCTTTGATTATATTTTTTCACTACTCTTGGGTATCTTTGGTGCATTGTGGTTTAGATAAGTAATGTGAAAAAAATGGAGTCCATGGGGTTGTTGATATAGCCAATTAGAACAGCTCGATAGTCCATAATAAACCCGATTTATAAAAGATAAGTGCGATTAAATAGTTAGAATGAATGAAATAGAGTCAGAGAGGTTGGTAGGAGGTCATTCATCAAACTAATGGTGCTCGAGTTAGGGTCTTCGGATAATTTGGCGATACTCGAGTTAGTATGGTTCACGATGGGACATGTGTCGTGGTATGCAAGGTCGTTGAATTTTTTCAAAGAATCAGTTCGGTTCGGCTTGGTTTGGAGTTGAGGAGATTTCTGATTGTTTTTAAAAAAATTATGAATGACTGTCTACTTACATTTCCATTTTGATATCTTTTACAAAAATTCAACATTAATCAATACTTAATCATATCAAGTATTTTATTAAAAATAAGCTCTAGAAAATATAAAAATAACTCGAACTTTCATATAAGACTAAATTGTGCAACTAGTGATGGAAATTGATATAAAAATAAAACACAATATATTTTTTTTTTAAGTATTCCTTTAAACTTATTATACCATTTTATTTATAAGATGGAATAAGACAAATAAAAGTATAAACAAATAAAATATAAGTACATTTTCAATTAATTGTAGATAAAATATTATTAACTATTAAATTTAGTTGTTATTACTATATGTTATTAAGTATTTAAAAAACTCAAAATATATATGATTAAAGTTGATATAAAATCTATGAACAATACAAATCTAATATTATAAGTCGAACTTAATTTTAGTTCTTTTATTTGGTACGATATAGGACGATTGGGTTTCGTCCTTCGTACAAATATTTGTGATCTTAATAACCGTACCGATAATTTTTACGGTTTGATTCAATTAGAGAAAGTAAAACGATCACGATTAGAGTGAATTCGATTCGGTTTCAGAATGGTTCGGAATTGTTCGAGTCTCATGCTTAACCCTGGCTGCAAGAGCTTACTGTTGCCAGATTAGCTAGTTATTTTCAGTGAGCTTAGTGGTGATAAGGTGGCTTTGAGGAATTGAAAGACAAGTTGAGACTGATCTGAGTTCAAGATAGAGATACCATAACAACAAATCATGATGAAAAAACGATGAGAAGAAGAATGATCATAGAGAAAGCAAGCTAACCTGGTGCTCTGATACCATGAAATACTTTGAGATCCTCCATGAGAGCTTTTCAACAAGAGCTTAAAAATGAAAGATCAATGACAACGTATATTTAAAGTTAAAAGTCATTCTTGGTTACATGATTTCATTCTCATCATCTCATGGATATATGCAACTCTCACCGAACTCTTCTTGAACTACAACTACCAAACAAAGCAAATAAGCTAAAGAAAATAGCCACTGAACACTAAAGAAACCTAGTTGTTCCCAGAAGCTACCTAACTCTGTAGTCTCCAAACTCTAACCAATCTTTTATAGCAATGTCCACTACATCCTTCACTGCCTTAAGATATTTTGAAAAACTCACTGATTTCTAGATTTCCAAAGTCATCCAAGAAGATAAGAAGTCAATTAGATTCTAGAATCAAAGTTAGAGCATTGTTTCATTGAGCAAAGATTGTACCACCATGCTTTGAAGTTTCCAGTTTCCTGCTCCAAGCCATCCCAAGAAATTGGTGAAGTAGCCCATACCAACGCTTCCATATCACACTGAACGAACAGATGCTCTAAAGATTCGGGTGCCTCTCCACAAGCATTACAGGTGCCTCTCCACAAGCTAGCTTATCAGCTAGTTTTACCAAACATAGCAATGTATAGGAAAAAACACAACTTTTATGGCTATTTCTCTAGAAAAGTTAACATGATAACTTGAGAGAAAATCAAATAGTTAGGATGATGTGAAGAATTTGCGAGTGACTATGTTTAAACTAAAGTATATTGTATATTATTGAGCTATATATAATGAGAATGAGATAAATTAAGGCTCCATTATTTTATCATGATGCATAGGATGTGTTTAGCAAACTTTCTTGTGACTTACCAAACTTTCTTCTACCTTTAATTTTATTTTAATACTGCACTTAAAAAAACTAAAAAAAAAGGTCCCTTAATTATCCCCTCCCCCTATATATTAATCCAGAACGCATTGAGCCTACGTGGCTGCTTCTGGTGCTTCGGAATCCTATGTGGCAAATTACATGCTTCGTTATTAGGCTTGGGTAACTTTTAATTTAATTCCAAACTAAAAATAATTAGGTTCGGATTACCATAAATATGTTGATTATTTATGGTCATGTTACATGTATTAATTGTATTTTAATATCATTCCTTATTATAACTATTGAATTGTATATATATTTAAAAGTTAATAACTTTTATATTTTTTATCAGTTTTACATATGTAATATATCAAATTAATATTCTTTTGATGAGCTTCGATTTGACATCCATATTGTATGTATAAAAAAAATATTTTTATTTATCTTTATAACAATAATAAAATTATTTTTAATATTAATTAGAAAAATAAAATTATTTATCAACTAATATATTTATATTTGAAGTAGTTATATGATATAAGTTATAAAAACTAATATAATATAACACATGTAAGTGATAAGTAACACATATCATTCTAAAATATAGAGTAATATATTTTTTTTTTGTAAAAAAGTAAACTAGATTTTTATAGTTCTCTCATAAATTTTAAAATTTAAGAATAATTTTTTAACAAGCACCCGTGTAATACACGGGTGTTATACTAGTATAATGTGAAAGTAAAAAAAAAGTGAGCTAGATTTTGTCTTGCTCTAATTGCATTGGTTTGATTGTATTTTATATATGTTCAAGCAGTATTTAGTATTACTTCATCTTCATAGAACCTATAAATTATTGCATGATCCTCTTTCTACATAGACTTGTGCTGAACCAAAAAAAAAATAATGTAAAGATATATTAAAATCCAAATACACATGAGTAATTTATATATTTATTAATAAAAAAAGAATAAGTGGACAAAAAACAACAAAAAAAGAGGGTAGTGGACCAACATAAAAAACACGTATTTACAAAATACGTTTTCTATATATTTTAATCAAAAAACGTATTCACTAAATACGTTTTTCACATTTTTTTTACAAAAGAAAACGTATTCACGGAATACGTTTTACAATTAAAAAAATGTAGAAAACGTATTTGTAAAATACGTCATTTTTATTTCTCTCCACTCCCCCTTTTTCCTTTCTTTTTTTGTCTTCAACTTAACATTTGATTTTTTTTTAAAAAAAATCAAATACACATAGAATACTTGTCGGTGTCTGATTTTGTAGCTAGCAAGCTAGAAGCAACTCTATTGTTTAAGCATATGGAGAAATGATCAACAAAAAAGAACCAATCAATTAAGAATCATTATGACATTATATATTATCGCACAATAATGTGTTTATATCTATATATGATAAAAATAAGATGTATCGTTTCTAGCTAAAGTTCGTTTTGTTCTTGATACATGATGGAGACGAGATCGATCGTGCTTGTCTTTCTGAAAGAATACGATCGGATGCCCTACTTTAGGTTAATTATTTATTTCTATAAATATTATTATTATTTCTTTTATTTATTTTAGGAGAATACTTATTTTTATTTGGTATTTTATTGTCTAGCAAGTTATGTAATTAGATAGCTTGGGACTCTATTTAGTTGTTGTTATCTCCCTTAGCCGATCAATTTTCATTGGGATTAATAAAAGTTTGAGATTTATTCTCTTGTTGTTCCCCTTCGTAAGCTGCACTACATCAGTTAGTATTCAGAGACTGAAATGATTATAGATGAAGCCGCGAAGAAACGAAGCTGCTGACGACAGGTGCGAGGCCGCCATCGAGTTTTTAAGTCGCCAAGTCGAAGGGTTCGGCCGAAAATTCCAAGCGATCGGTGACGAGATGGCAGATCTTTCTGCGGGGATCGAAGATATTCGTGTGGCTCTTCATACGATCGTACAAGGCGAGCAAAAAAATCGCGACGGACGCAGGGGTCAGGCTGGCAGTCGCGGAGGGTTTCGTAGGCGCCGCGGGGGTCGCGGTCACGGCTGGGTATTGTCGGTGGCCGCCACCACGCGGAGTAGAGGACGACTCAGACGCCAGTTTCCAGGAGGTGAATCCGGTCGGGCATTGCGTTGAGATGAGTCGTTACACGTGGACATCTCGGAGTTCAAGGGGGAAAAGATAGACATAATTTATTTATTAAATATATATAATATGAATGTCAAATTGAAGTTAATCAAGAGATAATTAATTTGATATATTATAATATGTACACCATCGAGGTGCCAAACTTTCCCGTCGATGTGATCTCAATAAAAATACAAAAATAATTAATTTTTAAAATATATTTACAATTCAATGGTTATAATGAAAATGATATTATAATGCAACTAATATATGTAAACTGACCATAAATAATCAACATATTTATGAATAATTCGGATCTAATTCTTTTAGAATGGGAAGTAAATTAAAATTTGTCCAAGTCAAATAATGTAACAAGAAATTATGCCACGTAAGATCCCGAAACATGCGAATCTGCCACATAGTCTCACCACATTCGAAGAATTATATATAAGGGAGATATGCCAATATTCAAACATTGTATAATAATTGTTCGACACTAGTAGGAGAGCTCTAAGCGTAAATAAAAGGACCATTAATTAACCACTAACATGATTTATATATACATATAAAAGAAAGAAATATAAATGGTAAGAAAAACAAAAAAACTTCAACAGTAATCACGATCAATTAGCTATGGTTATACACTGAGAAGCACACAGTTGCATGTGTAGATGTCTATATAGACACAAAACAACGTGATGATAAAATGATGACCATATATGTCCATGTGAGTGAGCTTGTTGTTGACCCGACACGGTTCAGGTCTATGAGAAAAATAACCAACTACATAACAATTTCCTATGGTCGAGTCCAAGTTTTTTTGTCCAGATGGTGTCTTAATAACAACATTTTTTGATCGTCATGACTCGCGTGTCATTTCACATGTAAAGACCTGATTAGATGATTAATTTATTATAAAACGAACTTTAAATGAGCTCGAACTCCACTCGTTTGGCTCGAGCCTTAACGAGCCAGACTCGTTTAACTTAACAGTACCATCAAAGACTAGAATAGTACTTACCCACGCACCATGCTAAAATAAAATTGAAATTTGTGGATAATTTAGAAGATAAATGACCTTTTGTTAGGCAATTAGGCAATTGTTATTCCGTTTGTACACAAGTTGAGTGGGGACTACTGTCCACCCTCTCTTATAGTGAGTCTGTCTTATTTATTTCTCTATTTTTTTTTCCTGTGTTAAGTATAACTCACATCACTAGAGGAAGGGGATAACAAGTTAATTACTCCATAAAAGTGTACAAAATCACACGCAGATTAAAACAACGCGGTTAATGGAGTAAATAACGCGGTGAATAAACCAAGAGTTTTCACTATACTGACCTCAAATACCATTTACCGTTCACCGCAAAATACAGAAACCAATGAAATGAAGGGGGGTAATATACCCTTGTTGATATTGAATCTGGTGATGCACAGAAAATTAAATTGGGGAAAAAAAATGGTAGGAATAATATTTATCAGAATTGTAGAAGCAACTTAGCTTCTTCATCTAAACAACTATGCACAGGCTTATATGTCAAATGTTTCCTACAGAATACATGAATGGAGACTACAGAAAAGAAAAAGGCCGTTACTCGCCCAAAACGTGATCAGAAGAAGGTAACTGACCAAAAATATCGGGGCATGCTTCCCAGTTTCCCTGTTCCCTAGCTTCCCAGTAGCCTCCAACATACCGGTATGTGTCGGATCCTTTCTCTTTCGTGAACCATCGAGGTTTCCAGCCTTGCTCTTGCATTTTTCTAGCCTGGTTTTCAGCTAGTTCATTAGTTAAAATAATCCTACTATACATAAAAAAAATGGATTATATCGTGTAATATAAAAAAGGGACTTGACAGGACTCCTGCTGACATGGACCAAAATACCAAGTTCGAATTCGGGCTACAAACAAACTTTGGGCTGAAATATGAGTACTTTAAAGTTGTATGTCAAGTCCCAAGTTGTCATGGAGAATTACTGACAGACACAGAATAATAAATGTTTGTAACTCATAACGGGCTTTATAACAGATGAAGGTGTTTGAGCCTTCACCGTAGTGGGATGATTAAAATAATTATCATTCACTTAAGAATATCAAACAACTTCCTAAGAGCACCCACAATGCTTTGGGTCTCTTTTTGTATGCATAATGACATGGACAAACCCAAGCTAAAAAATCCAAAATGTATCCAATATAAAACAAAAAAGTACTAGGTCTAAAATACTAAACAACCAATAAAAATATAGTAATAATAAATGCATACAAAAAAAATATGTTTTGCCTAGTAAAAAAAAAAAGAAAATTGTGAACAATTAATGACTAGGCGGGTTTACACTTGGGTCCAAAATAGACTCAAGTGTGGACTTGGTCTCTTTTTTCTAGTGTCACATAAGTTAGACTAGGTCCACTTTTAATTGCATTGTGAAACATTTTTTTATAGACTAGGTCTATTTCCTACATGGCATGTGACTTTTTTCTAAGAGACCCAAAGCATTGTGGGTGCTCTAATGGATTCATTTTTTCTTTTTGTGTGTGTGTGTGTGTGAATCTTCAAGTGGATGAGAAACCGTGTGCCGATGAGATGTTCTGCAAATTTGTTACCTGCCGTTGCCGCTGCTCTAGCCTCAATTTTTCAGCATTTGCCATCTCATACTCCCCATTTTCCAGGCACCTCTGATCAGGCCTAAGCCTTGAATCTGTTGGGGGTAGCTTTTCCTGCAAAAATTAGAAAATAATAAGATCATCAAATTTGAAAAACCGTAACAGAAGTACAGTAAACTGCCTTATGCAAATTCAGCTCATCAACATAACAAATTATTATTATTATTATTATTATTATTATTATTATTATTATTATTATTATTATTATTATTATTATTATTATTATTATTATTCCAAGCTGAATAACTGGGACCCAGGCTTAAATAACCATTTAAATGAACAGTTTGTATGAGGAGCATACAAGTTTCTCAATACCAAGTTGCAGTTAATGGTGTTAATGATTCTACATGATAACGGAAAACTCATAGATGGGAATGCTAGTAGATACAGGAGAAGATTCAGTGCGACTTCAAATTCCACTACTACGTGTAAAAAATCACCTTTAGCCCTGGAATAAGCTCATTGAGCGTAAATGCAAAGCGTGTGAAATTATAACGCGTAGGGACTTTGGGAGGCTTGTTACGTTTCCAGAGCAAATGAGACTCCGAAACAGATTCAGGAGCTTTTCCTTTTGCAGAGCAGTCCCCATTCATATAGTGCACGCTCCCGTCCCACTTTCCAAACAAAGTAGCCACTGTTTTTCCACTGTTGTCATGGACAAGTCCCTGGACCTGCAATGACGAATAAATATTACGAAAAAACCCTCAAATAACAACATTCAAGCCCCACAAGTGCGCTTTGTATGATGAAAAATGGTATGCAGGAGAGGAAGATATTGGCGTACACTTGAATCACTAACTTTCATGATGTCAAAGGCCCGTAGCTAGTTAGAAGCTATTTAATCTCCATAAAAATATCAAACACCAAGAAAGAGATAATGCAAAAGTTAACTGTGACAGTTAGCCATTTAAAACAAAATTACAAACAGCACCCTCAGGAGGGGACATGATATCTATTTGGTAAAAATACAAACCTCAAACAGTTATATGCAGTTTGGAGTGATAACTAGAGTTTACGATAATTAAACTTCAATGTAGTACCACATAAATTTAAGCTACAGATGTGCATTTTCCTGACTGCTTTGTGGTTTTTGCTACTTTCTCGGTCTATCATGGTACATGTAAATCCTTTTTAAAAGGGCACGACTAATCAACTTTGACAAATGTAAATGACATTACAAGATAAGAAGGGTACCTGATGAGGATTTCTATCCATGATAGACTGCTCCTTGAATTTCAGTTTACATGAGTAATTACGATTCCCTTGTATCCTCATAGTGCCATAATGGTCGCAGTACAATTTTCCCAGAATGAGATTGTATATAGATGTTGTTACCTGAAATACAGAAGTGCGATATGTTTTTTCATCACAAACCAGGCAAAAAAAAAGTAATCATTAGTGTACAACTGTACCTTGCTCCACTGGAAGACTTCTCCATCATCAAACTCGAGAGTTAAAATACCAACGGGATCAAGCTGAATGGATCGACCCCAAAATTTGCTTTTCAGGTTGCTATCACCATAAAACTTCCAGCCTGTACCCTCACAGTGACATGCTACAATCATGGGATGGTGACTCACCTGAAGCAAAGACAAGGACATAGGTTATTTGTTTGGTCATAGCTAATGTATACAAAAAAGGATATCTGTTTCTATAGTTGCGTGAAACCAAATCAGTACACATCATAACTTCACTTAGAAACATATAATCATTCAATACTTCGAGACAAAATCACAGGAAACACTGGAAATTTGTTCAATTAATAAAATGCAACCTTCTCTGAGAAGAACCGGAGGCCTTTATCTGGATAATCTGCCTCGTACGTCTCGCCTAGCAATGGATTGAATGGTTTGCAATTTCTTCCATCTGTAGAGGCATATCCAGAAACAGCAAATGCAGCTACATTTAAAATCCTCATGAGGCTGTTGCCCTATGCAAAAAGTTACAAACCACAGTGAGATACTAGTTAGGCACATTCACATGTAGAATCAGTGCAATGAAAAATTCAATTCCATTGGTATGCGTTTTTTCTCGGACCAAAAGAAGAAAATTTAACAAAACCCGGAATCCATCATTGCATAAAATACAAATTAAGATTGTAGGAAGAGAAAGAAAAAAAACAAATACATGAAACACAAACATATAAGCCAGAAACATATTTCCATTCTCAAATTGCAATATGCTACAAATGCAACACATAACATCAAAATTCTTAATACCAATACATGTGCTAGTGCACTATATTTCGCCTTCAGGTAAAATATATCCCGTTTTCTATCTCTGGTTACTTTCCCATGCTCACAAGCCAGAATTCTTTATCCTGACATTTCCCAGCCAACAAGAGAACAAGTGGGGTAGTATACCGAGAGGTTCCTAAATTTCCCCATATAGATACTCTGTATAAACGATAAACTACAGATTCCAATCCTCGATTCTTGAAAGTTGTTGGTAGACCATTTTGAAACACTGCAGAGCACAAATCATGTTCATAAACTCTGATATTCTCTTTCAATTCCAAATAAATAAGAGACAGATTTTTGACAAAAACAGTGGAGCCACCTAATTAATAAAAATAACATCAGAAAGAGCGATAAATAATATCATTATAAGAACTTACTCTCTTTCCCCATTCATAAGCTCGATCGAGAAGATAAGAATATTCCAAATCTTCAAAACATTTTTGCAGAGAAGAGAGAGGCTCATTAAAGTAGACTGGAAGACATACTTTTGTAAGATCCTTCCCAATGTTATCTTTAATCATTGACCACAAACTAACTCCTTTCTCTTTCTCAACAGGGTCTGGTAATTTCTTTCGACGCTTAATGTGCGAAAAATTTTTTCCAGCACATTTAATGGCAGGATCAATATCATCCTCCGCTTCAAAAGCATGAAATTCATCATCATCCGATGAAAAAGACGACGTCCTAAATTCAGACTCATTGCTTTTACGAGAACCAGATGAAAGGAAATCCCTGGTGTCAAAGAAAGCATTGTCTTCTTCATCAGTATCTTCCTCAGCCACATCAATTCTTTCGTTATCATCTTCAGATTCAGTCACACTTTCTGGTAGAAGTAACAAGGGTAATGAGGAACTACAAAAACGAACGTCGAAAATGGTCCACAGCAACCTTATCAGTGAATACCTATTTGTAAAAAATAGTTGTTCGTATAAAAGTCATACAATTTATAGTTCGCAGTTTTAAGGGAAAAATAGAATGCATGCAGTTTAAAATCACACTTTAGTTTATACTTTATATGCAAAAATACACTTTAGTTTATACTTCATATTCGAATTAGCAAAAGCCTTGCAAATAGAGAATTCTGAAGCTTTTAAAACACGTCAGATCAACTTCATGATACTAATAATAAATCACGTAGAGATTCATTTATACACCCATGTAAAGCCAAAAGCAATAAGCAGTACATGATGAGGGACACTTACCGCTATACTTCTCTTGTCTAAATCGAGAGGATGCTCCCACATCTTTCACCTGTCTCTGGCTTTCATCAACCACTGTATTCTCCAGATCCACTTTTTCTGTCTATACACAAAAGTTGCAGTAGTCAAACTCCTTTCATATATCAAGTGTTCTGTTAATCGCTCCGGCAACATAATCCACAATAGAGCAAACAAAGTTTTTTTTTAGCAAGTACAAAGTCCATCCACTCAAGAAATAAAATAATTAAAAATTAAATCAGAGAAAAAAAAAATATAAGATTCAATATGAAAATCTAAGCAAGGCAGAAACCACACAGTTTGGGCCGCTGCATTCACTCTCACCCTCCCACCCCCTACCGGTTGATATACAAAACCTAGTAGAAGAAAAACTGAGATGATTCCAAAAGTTACATGCAAATGCTACATTCCAAATAAGTACCTCTAACTGGCGCAGTGTGTCCACAAGGTGACAGTACTTGTGCCTCAAAGCCATCAATTGATTTTGCAGTGAAGCAAACTCTATTCTCACGATCTGCTCACTATCCTGAATGGCAGTCTCACTAGCACCTTCTTCCAACAATCTCTGCCGCAACCTTTCGGTCGAGACAGCTAAACTGTCCACAGGAGCCATTAAATCACTATTGGAAATCCTTGGGAACATGTCCTTCACAGCCTGCAAAGCTTCCATCCATGCCATCCGGTCCTCTCTGCTTTCAGCCCTCAGGTGAAGCCTCTTTGTGCCAGTAAAAATTGAGAACCTCCGATCATCTGAACGGCTCTCTCGAATAGATGAGACCTACAAAGAACTAAGCACTTGTAAAACACCAAGCATGAACTTATCAAAATTCCTATGAACTAATAATAACCATCCATCGAATTATGACAGTATTTTACTGCAAATCACACTCATGAGCAAATAAGGTAACTATGGAGACTAAAATAACAGGATAGATCCAATATTTTCAAGAAAGACAACTAAACAGAAAGGGAAGGAGAAGATGAATCTACTACTATCTATAACAGATCATAATATATTTAAACATTCAATTGGAATTCAAGTATCCTCCTCTTCTATCATACTACCAAAAATTAAAGCCCAAGTTCCATAAGCGAATATAACAACTAATCTAGAGCTAAACAAAAGCAGAGTAACAAAGGTAAGAACACAATGAATAGAGCCGAACTCAAGATTTTAGCAAATAGTAAACTAACATTTCGCATAACCATCTACATGCAAACAAATCCATCTCATAATAGAGACAAGTTGAACCTTTAGATGAACTTCACCAACGGGCTTCCGGCCTCTTGCCGATGAACCACTGTTTCCGTTTCTATGATGACTGTGATGTTGGTGATTGTTGTGGTGTCGAGACAGCCGCCGCATAGATTCTTCCCCAATCACCGCCGACCCTTTCACAGCCTCCTGATTAACCACGATTCGATCAGGCCCGTGGATCTTATAATAGCTCAGCACCCCGTCCTGCAGCACGAACCATCTCGGCCTCCACCCCTTCCCATAATTCACCCATTTGTGCAAAATTCCAGAAATACCATTCCCGGCGATGCTGTTGATCTTCAGCTCCCGGCTGTGATGGCTGCTGTTACCGATCCCAACGGCTGCACCGCCGGGGATATGATCCGGCAGCAGCGAATCGCGGCCCGACAGAACCCTACAGATCGTCAAGCTCCGGCTCCTGCTCAACTGATTGGGCGTTGGATCCGGCGGCAAGTGAGAGTTCCCTTGGATCGTCATCAGCGAAGCGATGCAGCAAAAGGGATGCATAAGATTGAGCTTGAGATCAGCATAGCTTTTCAGGCAAATTCGGTTGCTCCGCCCATTTCCGAAACATCGGCCGGCTAATCAATGATGCTGTGCGATTTATTTTGTTTGGCGACCGAACGAGAGAAAGAGAGTGAGAGAGAGAGAGAGGAGAGAGAGAGAGTTTTCCGGCGACTTAGATGAGGAATGTGGTGGCGGTGGAGCTTATAAGTTTAGGTTAAGGCCGGCGGTTATGGGGTCAGGGAGGGGGGTCTAGGCCCCCTGTGGGAGGGTCGAGGTGAGAGTGACGGGTGGGTGAAGGATTTGGAGGAACGTGGCAATGGCCAATGAGAGCAGTTGAGAATTTTATGGTGTTTCTTTTTGCTTATGCTATGGGATTTTCACCTTTTTTTTTTATTTAAATAAAGAGTAAAAATTATAATTTTAGTCTTGTATGTTTCACTATTTTAACTCGTCGTCTTCGAAATGTGTTTTTGATTTTTGTCCCGTATGTTTAAAAAAAGGTTACAGAAAAGTCATTTTTGCAGCAAAAGGTCCTTTATGTTTTGCCAAAAAGTGTTCCAATTTCGGTCCCTTATGTATGAAAAGGACAAGTGTGTAACTTTTTTTCAAACATACAGGACGAAAATAAAAAATGCAATTCGAAGAGGACGAATAAGTTAAAGTAGTGAAACATACATGACTAAAATTATAATTTACTCTTAAATAAATATATATCAATAATAAAATGTCATATGTTTTTCTTCAAAATAATAAATATATACAGAAAAATGTTAAGGTCATGTGTGGATAATCAATAAATGTGTTGTGTGGATAATCTACGATAACAAATCGTGACGAAACTTTTCCGTCAACGGGACTTTAGTCGTTTCCATAAATATAAATGTATATCGATTTTGCTAGGAAACTATCGAATGACTCGGTTTATGGAGTCATCCACAGTTATTCACAAATGTTGTATTGACACGTGTTTATAATAAATATATATTTGACATGTATCAGCACATCAAGGTATGGATGACTCCATAGAATTTATTATGTATATATAAAGAGATTTTCTATAACTAGTAACCAAAAGAAATTCAGAAACATCCAATGATGACATTTTTTGAAATTTAATGTATGCATTAATTATTTATATAATATATCGAAACCATATATGATCAAAAAGATTTTTTTTTAAATAATTTTATTAACATTTACAACAGTTTCACTCATGCCCATTGTAGTAAACTACAAATTTATTTTTCATTATTCATGTCGATAATATTTTCATCAAGATAAACATTAAAAGATATTTTAATTTCTAACAATATTGTTATTATTTTTTGTAAAATTAACTTTTCATCCCAAATATTCATAGAAAATCATAAAAGGTTAAGTGAATTTTTTTCATTCAAATTAATCGGGCGAAATGAAGTTGGTGAACTAATACTTGTCAATATAACTTCTTTTAAACTTTATTTAATTATATACAAAATAAATAATTTTTTAAAATTAATATAATTCACAATTTAAGAAATAATGACTACGTGAGTCAAATAGTTTTACTAATGGTGAGATAATAACTATATGAGTTAAATAGTTTTATTAATGGTGATATGATGAGATTAGAATATATTAACTCTTTTGTAAAATTTCTAAATGTAATTTATTTGTATATTATCGTCAACCGTGATTAAATTTTACTATCATTTCTCATTTTGATTTCGCATAATGAAATTATTGTAAAATGTATATTTATTGTATACGTTGAATATATTACAAAGCTTTAGAGTAAAAATTAAAAAAATCTTTTGATTGTATAAGAGATATATTTTTTACAACTGCTAATCGCTGAATCAAAGTTGTTCAATTTTTATGAAAAAAATTTAATTATAATTCATAGTTATGAGCCAAAAAACTTTAGGATGATGATAGAATTAATTGATTAATTAACATTAATAAAACTCCAATGTATTACTTTTTTTTATTTATTAATTAACATCAATAAAACTATAATGTATTACTTTTCTCAACTAGACACAATTGTTTTCTTTTTTTTTTTTTTTT
>CACSLK010034002.1:2942786-2956754 GCA_902706635.1 Striga hermonthica | reverse complement strand
TATATATATATAACATATTTTATCAACTTCTCCACTTCCTACCCATACAAAAGACGCGCAGATAATTTTCACAAAAAATATACAGAAAAATGGCACCGTTAATTGATACACTCGATGTCGTTAATAGGTCCAACAGACCTTATTTGATATTGAGATTCTAATTATTGAGATGAAATTTGATGTGGAGTCCAAGAATTTTTTTAAGATCATCTTTCAAGATCGAGAGGTAATATTTTGTTTTGTTATATAAATATTACTAACATGCGTATTTATTTTAATGTAACTTATTTTGTAAAAATTCATATTGTAGGGCGCGCAAATAACTGCCATTATACGTTATGCGTATATGAGTGCATTTGGAGGTGTGTTTAAGTAAGGCGTTATATATGCACTTATGGACTATGACCTTGAAATCAATAATGGGATGTACTCAGCAACCAACCACCGGTGGAAGTTTGTGCTCAACGTAATTATTTTTATAAATATTGTTTACAAAAGATACCATCAAAATTTAAAATCTCTGTAAAAATGTAACAAAACAAAATGTTCTAAATATTATAGTTGATTTGGAATAAAAAATGAGAATGATTGAAAAAAGATACTATAAATCTGTACTTTAAGGTAACAACTTTTCTTATTTCCATATAAAATTAAATTTCACCTCATAAATTATATATTTAATATTAGTCACATTATTATATATTTTCACTATAATTTTATTTCGTGGTGTTGGCATTCCAAAAATCAGCACAGAATTAGAGAAATGAGGTGTTTATCAATTACCAAGTGGAGAGAATATCGGTCTACAGTTGCCAAGTGCCAAATGATTTCGCATGGAAAAACGATGAGACTTTGGATAATGTACGACTTTTTTCTTGACGAACATTTTATGATTAGTTAACAAATCCTCTACGTATCATAACTTATATTAATAACCTTCTATTTATAAATTTTACCAAAATAAATACAGCCCGTGCATCGCACGGGGTACGTACTAGTTTATATAGAACCAACTAATAAATCTATGATTAATATAAAATTAGTAGGAAGAAACTATATATTTTATTAGTTGACCTATAAGACGATATTTGAAGTAGGTAATTGACAATAAAGTTAAAAAAACTGAAAATTTAAGAGTTGATATGGAATTGTTTACCGTTAATACATTAAACTAGATGATATCATCACACTAATAAGTCAATCTAATGATCAGATTGGTTAATGAGTAATGTAAATATCTTAGCCTTGCCGGAACTTTTTTCCGGCACAAATAGCACGAGTTGAAGAAATCGGCACCTAGAACTCTGGGTATTGTTAAAAAGAATAATTCTACGAAAAATACTTTTGAAGCATTGTACAATATTGTTAAAATGTATTATCAAATATTCATATTTTTATTTTTTTGTTTGGAATTTTTAACCAAAAATATAGTAAAACATGTTAACTACAATTATCTCATAAATAAAACTATATATATATTTTTTTTAATTTTATAATAATTTAGTATTAATAAGAAGCTAATTGGTTGCCAATTAAAAATAACTCATCACAAAATAAATGTAATTAAAAATATTTTCTAATTTTATTTTAATGTATATTAAATCCTTATTCATAATTGAAATTGTTTATAGATAGTTAATAAATAATTATATATATTCATAATCTTGTCTTAGATTTACTTAATAATGTATTTATATTAATTAACAGGTATATACTAATTTATATAACAAAAGAACAGAACAAAACTATAAAAAAAAAAGAAAAATTTTAAAATTAGTATGTATAGTGTCATGCCACGTGTGATGACTGCCAGCGTGTCAATAAAAAGACGTCACTTTTGCGTCACATGGCTTTTCGGACTGGAAATTGCATCAAAAGTCATACTTTTGATTACTTATTGAAATTGTGGGAGTATTTTTTATTTTCAGTATTCTGCGGGACCAAAAACGACAACCCTTATGCTTGTGGGACTAGTTTTGAATTTTTTCCCCCATTTTTTTTGCATTTTGATGTTTGGTGAAGAAGATCTATTCAGTTGTGCTTGTCTGGTTACTCTGGTACCATAATTTGTGTTTAGACAATTTATTTTACACCAAAACATGAACATTTATTAATGTTTTTACATGTGAAAGATAGGAGTGATAATAAATTGCTGCTGTTATATGCCACAAGGAGTTTGGCAGCAATGTACCCAAAATTTGATCAATTGTTATTTATTTTTTTAATATGTTATTATTATTTCACTACAAAAAATTTGTTATATTCCAACGGAAAATTCTATGATAATATTTTCCAACGGATATTCTAATGGTATAGCTTCCGTTGGAATGATTCCAACAAGAATATTGCGTTTGAATAACTTTTCTACAGGCATTTTAGATGGAATTTGATGATTCCAACGACTATTTTTTCAATGATATTTTACTGTAGGAATTCCAGTTGAAATATGCAATTTCTGTTCCAATTTTTATTTCCACCTCCGTTGGAAAATCTACCGTTTGGAATCGTCAAAATTCAACAAAAATTCCAATGGAAAACTCATTCTAACGGAATTTTTTGTTGGAATTTCCGTTGGAATTCCATTAATATATATTTGTATTGGAACTTTCCGTTGAAATGATTCCAACGAAAATATTGCGTTGGAGTGACTTTTCCATTGGAATTTTAGATGGAATTTGATGATTCAAACGACTATTTTTTCAGCGATATTTCACCGTGGGAATTCTCGTTGGAATATGTAATTTCCTTTCAATTTTCATTTCCACCTCGGTTTGAAAATCTACCATTGGAATCGTCAAAATTCAACAAAAATTTTAATGAAAAACTAATTCTAACGGAATATTGTTGTTGGAATTTCCGTTATAATTCCATTAAAATATATTTGTTGGAACTTTCCGTTGGAATTTCATTATTTTGTTGTACTGTCTTTTAGTGTCCACGTGTTGATTATTCTCTATCACACACATACATTTACTTTTTGTACATGAGTTTTTGCGCGCCTGGGCAATTTTCATAACATACTTTTTACAAGTAACATATTATCCACATGAGCTCTATGCTCCCATGTATGGATTAAACAAACTAATTTCAATTAGTCTTTCTTGTCACAAAATCAAATTTCAATATTTCAACTTAGACAAAAGAAAAAAGAAAAAAAAAAAAAATATTTATATAAACATTTTCGTCACTCCAAATTTTTATGAGACGATCTAATCGTACGTAAGTCGTCATTCATGAATTTTTAACTGAAATGCATGTTTATGATATGAAATGTTGATGTGGAACATGTCCAATACGAGTTTTGAATTGTTGAGGATCGTTCAAATAGAGCCATTTAGAAGAATTCTAAGCGGACGTAACTTTTGCATTTGAGCTCGAAATCGCTATTAAAAGATATTTGTGGAAGCGGAAAACGATTCTAAGAGAATCCATCTGCCTTACACGATGGACTATAAGTAATTCTGGAGCCAATTTCCACCGTTTGTAATAAGAAATGTTAATTTCCATGATTAAAGTAAGAAATCAAAAGCTGGAAAATGAAGCTAGAAAACTGTTCTTCTCATTCAATGCAATGATAATTTTAGGGTTTACAAAAACTTGATAAAAACGGCTGCTACATGTACGAGGCCTATAAATAGGTCTAGCCTAAATAAATCTCAGCCTTACATTTGAATAAGAGACCCTAGATCAATGACACATGTCCTAAGAAGATAAAGATGTCCAACAACCTTGTACTACATAAAGGCTGCCATTTTTGTCTCTGCATGAAGGAGCATGTTGCTCGTTTCTTGTGCATGTCACTTGCATTGTCATCTGTACATGTGGAAGAATTACCCTGACGTGGAGAAGGTGATGAGATGCCTTTGACCAAGTTGACTGAACCAGTTCTAATACCCCCTCTCAGCTCAAGCAAGGATCTTGGTAAGATAAAAAGTTTGTTTCTAAACCTTGTAAAGAGCTGTCCTGTGATAGGCTTTGTGAACAAATCTGCTACTTGATCTAAAGCTGGAACATGTCGAACAGAGATCTGTTTATACATCACCTTCTCTCTAATAAAATGTAAATCAATCTCAAAATGTTTGGTTCTTGAATGAAAAACTGGATTTTCAGCTAAGCTCACTGCTCCCTGATTATCTACCCAAATGGTGGCTGGTTGAGGTGTTTTAATGTTTAACTCAGACAGCAAAGACTGTAACCAAACCACATCACAAGTAGCATGAGCCAAAGATCTATACTCAGCTTCAGTGCTTGACCTTGACACAATGTGCTTTTTTTTGGAACTCCATGAGATCAAATTTGGACCTAAGAACACACAAAAACCACTGGTAGACCTCCTTTCATCTAGGTCAGATCCCCAATCAGCATCTGCAAATGAGGAAATTTGGAGATTCTTTGGTGTATAGAAGTGCATTCCATAATCAATTGATCCTGCCAAGTACCTCAGAATTCTCTTCACTGCCTTCCAATGATTGTCCAAAGGTGTTTGCATGAATTGAGATACCTTGTTGACATTGTAAGCAAGTTCTGGTCTTGTGATGGTAGCATACTGCAATGCACCAACTGTTGATCTGTAAAGTTTGGGATCCTCCATAGGCTGCCCAATATATTTAGAAAGAAAAGGTGAGCTGATCATTCGAGATGACAGACTTTTAGAGTCCTACATACCAACTTTAGTGAGAGGATCAATAATGTATTTCTTTTGACTAAGGAAAAGACCAGACTTTGATTCAACAATCTCAATTCCCAGGAAGTAGTGCAGGCCACCCAAGTCCTTTAAAGAAAATTCCTTTCCAAGTTCCTTGATCAAGCTTTCAATTTCCAATGAGCTGCTCCCAGTGATTACCATATCATCAACATAGACCAAAATAAGAGTTGTATGGCCATTAGAATGTCTATAGTAAAGAGAGTTGTCAGCATGATAGTTTTTGAAGTTAAGAGCATGAAGACAAGATCCCAGCTTATTGAACCAAGCCCTTGAGGCTTGCTTGAGTCCATAAATGGACTTGTTCAATTTGCACACCAAATGTTCCTTCCCTGGTATGACAAAGCCAAATGGCTGCTCCATGTAAAGATCTGTATCAAGATTCCCATAGAGAAAGACATTATCCACATCAATCTGCTTTAAGCACCAGTTTGAAGCAAGAGCAATAGATAAAACAGTTCTGATGGTTGCTAACTTTGCCACAGGACTAAATGTCTCTCCATAGTCAAAACCTGGATATTGAGTGTATCATTTGGCAACCATCCTTGCTTTATACTTTGCAATTGAGCCATCTGCATTGTGTTTAACTTTGTAAACCCATTTGCTCCCTATAAGTGACTTTCCAGTGGGTAGAGTGGTTAAATATCAGGTCTGATTTTTTTGCAATGCATCAAACTCCATTTGCATAGCTTTCTTCCAATTGGGATTTTATAGAGCCTCATGATCATTCTTTGGCTCTCTTTCATTTGAGCTTTCTGTCAAGTACACTTTAGGCTTATGAATTCCTGCCTTTGCTCTTGTTACCATAGGATGTCCACCTGCAACACTTGTTGTGGTCTCAAGAGGCACATTAGCAACAGTTCCAGGTGAATTAACATTCTCAAATGGTAAATTAACATAGATGTGTCCACTAAGGTCAGGAGAGCTTTGTTGGGAATGATGAGAGCTGTTTGGTGTTTGAGGAGTTGAATGCAAGGGTGTGGGAGTTTGATTTGGTGTGAAAGGTGTTTGAGGATGAGTGTCTTCTTGAGATTGAACCACATGTAAGGGTAAAGGATTTGAAACAGTTTCTTTTGTGTTGGGGGTGCCATTTCTGTTTTGATATGGAAATTGAGTTTCATCAAATATCACATGTCTAGTGAGGATCACCTTTTTGTTCTGGAGCAGTACTCTATACCCTTTGTGCCTACTACTATAGCCAAGAAACACAGCAGGTTGACTCTTATATTCAAGTTTATGCTTGTTGTAAGGCTTCATCAAGGGGTAACAAAGGCAGCCAAAGGATTTAAGGGAGGTGTAATCTGGTTTTTTGTCATTTAAAACTTCATAAGGAGTCCTAAAGTTCAGAATTTTGCTAGGAGTTCTATTTATTATGAATGTTGCACTACACACAACATCATCCCAGTGACATGAGGGCAAGTTGGACTGAGCTAGAAGGGAAAGGGCAACTTGTATCAAGTGTCTATGCTTTCTTTCTGCTATGCCATTCTGTTCAGGTGTATAGGGGCAGGATATTTGGTGTTTGATTCCATTTTCAGAGATATTTGGCTAGCTTCATGAATTCTCCTCCCCATCACTCTGAAAAACTTTAATTTTCTTGGCATATTGGTTTTCAACAAACTGTTTGAAGTGAATAAAAGCATTAAAGGTTTCTGATTTCTGTTTGAGAAGGTAGACCCAAGTATTTCTGCTAGCATAATCTATGAAGGATACATAATAGGTGAAACCTTGGAAAGATCTTATTGGGGCAGGTCCCCAAAGATCTGAATGAATAAAATCAATTGGTTCACAATCTTTAAAAACAGAAGTTTGAAAGGGTAACTTGTGCATCTTGGATTTCATGCAAGCAGAACATAGGCTTTCATTCTCATTATCATAAAATGGAACATTACAATCCTTCAAAGCCTTTTTTACAATGTCAAGACTAGCATGACCAAATCTAGTGTGCCAAACATCTAGACTACATTTATTTTTTAGTTCTGCAGAAAGTAAACTAGGATTCTTGTTGATAGGATGAGCGTCTTGGTTCCTGGGCTCAGTGGTGTTGGAATGAAGGTAAAAGTTGTAAAGACCATCCCTAGTTGCTCCCTTGAGCAGCACCTCCTTTGTAACCTGATCCTTAACAAGGCAAAATGTGGGGTGAAACTCAAAAAAGACATTGTTATCTTTGGAAAACTGTGATACACTGATAAGATTTTTGCTAATATTAGGGACATGTAAAAGGCTTTTCAATAAGAATCTCTGGTTTTTGTTGGACACAACTATAGATTCACCATAATGAGATATGGCCATACTGTACCATTGCCAAGGATAACTCTTTCCTCTCCATTGTAGTCAGCAGCAAGGTTGAGATTAGCTAGATCATGGGTGACATGGTTGGTAGCACCTGAATCAGGGAACCACATTTCAGATGGTGCTCTAACTGTGGAGTTCATATCAGTCAAGTTCACAGAGGCTCCTCCTGAGTATTGGCTTCCACTAGACTGCCCTTGGTAGTTGGAATTCTGGGTTTGCCTTGGAACAAATTTGAGATCACACCTGTAATAACACTTGTCTGCAGTGTGATTGTTGTAGTGGCATATCTGGCACCTAGGTTTCCCATTGTTCCTGCCCCCTCTTCCTCTAAAGGGGCCTCATCTTCCAGTTCTACCCCCTTGGTTGCCTCCTCTTGTGAACTGAGGTGGTCCTCCTCCTCTTTTGAAACCTCCTCTACTGTTTTGGGTAGTGTAGTTCACAGAAAACTGACCATTGTCCTCCACAAAATATGGTTCTGTGACTTCAAGACGATTTTCAAAACTTAGAAGGAGTGAGTGGACCTCTCTCAGCTTACATGGTTCAGATCTTGATAGGATAGAAACAATGGCTGGGTTGTATTCATTTCCCAAACCAGCAAGAACATGTGAGATTTGATCTTCTTCACTTACTGTCTGACCTGCAGCTGAGATAAGATCATAATAGGACTTGATGTTGTTAAGATAGTCCTTCATAGAGGTAGTTCCTTTCTTGGTGGTTTGGAGTTTCAGCTTGTACTGCATAACCTTGGCAGCATTTTGACTCGAGAAAGCAGTCTCTAGTGCCTCCCAAATCTCTCTAGAAGTTGTTAATCCAACAGTGGATTATGAGAAGAGATTCTGTGAGGGAAGATAGTAACCAGGAAGCAAGAAGTTGATCCTTCTTGACCCAAAGGAGATGAGCTGGATTTGGCCTTTGAGTGTTAGCATCTGGATCTGTGATGTGCTCATCTGGTGCTTTGTTGCTTCCATTGAGGTATCCTTAGAGAACATGAACTCTCACAGCTGGCAACACTTGTTGTTTCCAGATCAGGTAATTAGAATGAGATAGCTTGATGCTTATGAGTTGTCTTTGGGGCTGTATTGTAGATTCTGAAATTTGAGTGGCCATGTTGGGGTGCATTTAAGAGAAAGAGAAAATAAAATATAAAAAAAAAAGGAAATCAGAAGCTGGTTAAGCTATCCAGCTCTGATACCATAATAGGAAATGTTAATTTCCATGATTAAAGTAAGAAATCAAAAGTTGGAAATATGAAGCTAGATAAATGTTCTTCTCATTCAATGCAATGATAATTTTAGGGTTTACAAAAACTTGATAAAAACGGCTGCTACATGTAAGAGGCCTATAAATAGACCTAGTCTAAATAAATCTCAGCTTTACATTTGAATAAGAGACCCTAGATTAATGACACATGTCCTAAGAAGATAAAGATGTCCAACAATCTTGTACTACATAAAGGCTGTCATTTTTGTCTCTGCATGAAGGAGCATGTTGCTCGTTTCTTGTGCATGTCACTTGCATTGTCATCTGCACATGTGGAAGAATTAACCTGACGTGGAAAAGGTGATGAGATGCCTTTGACCAAGTTGACTGAACCAGTTCTAATAATTTGCAGTCCATTTTAGGCCTTTATTTATTAAATTTTTATATTATTTATTTATTTCTTGATTTATTTTCTATTATTTAAGGTTTGGGGCCTGCACCTCTAATTTGAAGATAATGGAGACTTAATATTATTTTAGTAACACATTTTTCTTTTGCTAGAAATAAGTTTGCCTTCAACGTTTTTATAGCTTCGTGTTAAATGTGGTATCATTTGAGATTTTACAAAGCGAATGTACAACTGCAGGAAATTATTGCAAATTCTTGAGGTACTCATTTGAGATTTTAAATAGTTTTACAAAATACTGAGGTATTTATCTTATTTGATACTATGATTTATTAAGAGTACTTTTAAAGATTTGCTTAGATTTCAAACAAAAAAGCTATATATGAAATCTCACTCCAAATCTCACTTCTAACCTTAAAATTTCACAAGATTCTTCATAAATCTGAAAATTTTAGAAAAATCTCAAATCTAAAAAAAAATATATCAAAATCTCACTCAGATTTCCAAATGAATACACCCCTTAGGATTTCATAGGATTCCTCTTAAATTTGAAAATTTTAAAAACTATCAAATTTAAAAAAGTTTGAAAATATCACTTAAAATCAAACGAATTATGTAAATGATTTAATGAATTGTACATTTTAGTTTATACGTTCATTGAATTTTCAAATAAATGATATTTTGAGTACACAAAATTTACTACTAAATATCATTTATTTTTTACATTTTAATGAAATGAAATATGAACCTTACATGGCATTTCATCACTCTATATCTTAATAAAGGGGAGTTTGGAGACCTCTTGAAGTGTCACGTGGATAGCCCTAAATCCTCTGGTGAAATAGTGTTTCATTTTGAGATGAAAAATATGAGAATGTGATGAGAAGGAAACTGGATAGAGACAACCATTAGCTTATTAGTTTAATAATAATAAACTAATTCTTTTAACTATAGTCTCCTTCTTAACTAACTCCGATTCGGATTATAGTTTATTTACTCTAAATTTCATTCCCAAATGATTTTTTTTCATTAAATTTATTATACATGAAATATAATAAAATTATATAATAAATTTTAAGCAACATTATGAATTCAAAAATTTAACTTATTTAACAAAATAAACACATTTATTAGAGTACATTGTCAAAATAATAAATAAAAATGAAAATTATTTTGAACGAAAATAAAATTTGAGAAAAAAATTGAAGTGCACTGAACAGTTAAGTACTACATTAGCGTTACATTATCGTACTAAAGTGTAACGTAAATTAGGGCAAATTTATCTCACAACTTCGAAGTGAGTTGCATCGTAGAGTAGAGTTCTTAGAATTTTTATTTTTTGCTTTATGACTATGCAAAAATATATGGTGTGATTGATACAGAATTTTCACAAAAAACGAGCATACCTGTTTGAATTGAAAAAAGTTTATATGTCTTAGGCAAATATCTTTTAGACCATATCTGCAGGCGTTGACCCACCATTAAAAAAGGCTGAAAAAAATTTTGGTGGCACATTTTCTCACCTACACCATTTAAAATAAAATAGTTTTGTTTATTGTTAAAAAAACACCCATCTTAATTTCATCTGCAAAACGCATCGGCTTGAAGAGGAAATTGTTGTAAGTTATTATTTCTTAATGATGAGATATTACCAAATTTTAACATAATTTGGCAGATACATTACAAAATAGGCCAGGCGGCCATACATGCTGAAAAATGAGATAATTGGTGGCCTCTTGCAGTCAAACTAATTTTACAAGCCAAACAAATAGTTTTTGAACCAGCTAATAAGCATGACAGATTTCACGACAAATTGGTCATCACATAAATCATGTATGTTCAATTATATTGATTTTAAAAACTAAAAGTCGCGTTTTAACAGTTCTATATGGATATTATGGATTCAATTTTTTGACGTATAATTTATTTATTTTACCAATGTTTTTAGGTGTGTTTGCAAGTATTCTTTTTCAATATATTTTATGCAATTTTGGATATAATTTTTTAAAGTATGGGAGTGACACTTTCAAACATAAATACTTCGGTATTATGAGCCGGTTGTGCGAGAGATTCCTAGTATAACAAGAGCGGCGGGATATTTGTAATTATGTTATATTTATACTAATTCAAATTTTAGTCTTTTTAATAAATTATATAATTTTTTCTAATGAAAATTCAAATACATGAGAAAATTTATATATTTTTTTTAAAGAAAAAATAAATCAATTAATAATGAACATTTGTCTTAAGTTTATAAGTTTTGTTTAATGAGGGTCATCTCATATAAACTCACGACAAAAAATATAATAATTGATAACTTTCTTTTACAAATGCAACATTCAAATTATAATTTTATAGACATGTAAATTTATAATAAATATTTAAAGAAATCATACTTTGGCTTCTTTATATATTCCTGTAGCTAGATGATTCAAGTCAAGTGCTTCATTTTCGAACTTGTGCTCATTTAATACACGACCTGGCGTGTTTCTAGTCTTTAATAAATAAACAAAAATGTGAGCTCGAGTTCGACTTGTATAATCTCGGTTTAACTGATTTAATAAGCCTTAAACCTTAAAAAAATTCAAAACTATAATCGAGTTAATCGCAAGAAAGCTCGGCTCGATTTATTTGAGAGGTAAACTCGATTAGATGTACGAGTTTGGCTTATTTAAACATCCAAATCAGTCAGAGACGGGGCCACGTTCAACTCTCCCTAGGCTTCAGCCGGAGTAAAACTTTTTGGGAGCATGTATACATATACTTAGAAAATACATAATTTTAATTATATATATATATAAAATTGAAATTTAACAAATCTTTATAATTTTAGTCAAACTTATATAAAATATATAGCATAATCACATCAAATAAAAGTATTGAATTATTTTAAATTTAAATAACCATCTCATAGCTATCAATTTTGATTGATTTTATGACAAAATTAAATAGTTCCTTGAAATTTCAGAAATAATTGTTCAACAAATTATTTTATTCCTAATAGGTGTTCTTTTCCCCTCTTTATTTTTTGTTTTCTTGTTGTGATAATGAAGTGTCATTGACTTTTCTAAATTTAAACTAAAAATTTATTTTACTTTTTATCATAATTTTTGTTATTTAATATCTACTATAATTTTAGCCCGAGTAAGTTATAAATCCTGGCTCCGTCCCTGTAGCCAATCGAGCTCGAGTGATTATAAGTTGAATCGAACTATATTAACGTTCGAACAATAATTGTAGGTTTCATATACCCTAATTCAGTTCGGTCACCCATGGGAGGGCCGCGCCGGGTCACGGTCCGTTGACTGGCCACCTCTATTAATGAGTCAGCCTTCAAAATGGGTATGCAAGGACGTAGGCCACACAATGGAACAACTCATGATTCAATAAACCTACCAACAATAGTATTGATTCTTCAAATCAACTTGTTTTATATGAGGACATGAAATGAATATTGTACTACATGTTACTACAGGTGGTGAGAAGAAAATTAAAAGGAACCATTTACCCTAAATCTTGCAGCTTTTTCAAACATTATAGGACACATATCCAGCAAATATTTCCTCAAAGCGAGTGTACAACTGCCGACAGCAGTGAAAATTATTGCAGGTTCTTTCTCTTTGTAATAAACTCGTCATATTATTAGCAACCCCATTTGACTTTACCTCGGAATGTACTCAGGGGCGGAGCCAGGAATTATAAGTTACCCGGGCTAAAATTATAGCAAAAAATTATGATAAAAAATATTATTTTTTAAGTGTTTTTGCAACAACTATTTTTTTGAAAATATATTTGTTTAACTAAAACATTTTTTGTAGTTTAAATTTAGGACTGGACTTAAAAAAGTCAATGACACATCATTATGACAACAAGAGAATTAAAATTAAAAAGAGAAAAAAAGAACACTTATTAGGAATAAATTTAACTTATTGAACAATTATTTCTCAAATGTCAATGAACTAGTTAGACTAACATTATAAAAATTGTTCGATATCAATTTTAAATATATATATATATATATATATATATATATATCACGATTTTAGAAGAAAAAAAAAGGCTAATTTGGAGAAAGATATCATCTTTGAGGATGAACTAGTTGAAAAAGAGAAGAACCCTAATTTTAAAAGAAATGAAAAGCTGGGAATTGAAGTGAAAGATCGTGGAATCTGAAAAAGTACAGGAAGAGGTATTGGTGGGCCGTCTTTTCAAGTGATTAGGATAATAAGTATTTTAATATGTATTTGGGCTGACTATTGTTATTTAGTGGTGTGGTGTTTATTGGTCCAAGAAGGAATTATTTAGCCCATTTGTAGGGTATCTTTGCTGATGTAATGTGAGAATTGATGTGGTCCCTAGTGCCCATGTGCACTATTTAAGTGACGAGAAACAAGGTGAAATGCAAGCAGATATTATTTAATTATTCTCTCTCCTTTTTGTTACTACTTTCTCCCTCCCCACTTATTTTCTTTCTCTTCTTATCTCCATTAATGTTCATTTACAGTCCTTTTAAGTTCAGTACACAGAATTATCCATAAAAATACAGATTATTATATCAGGTCGCATCATATATATATATATATGATTAAGATTATATAAGTTTTAAGTATATATATAAAAATTTAAATTATATAATTTTTTAAGTATATAATATATATATTATATATATATATATATACATGCTCCCATAAAGTCTACCCGGGCTAAAGCCCGGGTAGCAATCAACGTGCCTCCGCCCCTGAATGTACTCTAGTTTTCATTTTTACTAGTGCGTAGTCCCGTACGATGCACGGGTAAATATTATTAAATAATAATTATAAATAGGTCTCGAGTTTGAGTGGTGAAAAACCATTATCCTATTTTAAAAGAGCAAAAAAAAAATATTATAAATTAAAGATGTGGGATTAACATGTGATATAATTTAACGTCGTATATCAGTTTAGTACCAGCAATATAAAATTAACTTGTGTAGAGAACATAAAGTTTGCATGTTTAAAATATTAAAAACATGTAAAAGTATGTACTTGTTTATGTATTATTATTAAAAGATGTGAAGTCATCTACAATTCTTTTAAACTATTTTGGAAAGAAAACATGTTTAAAAACATTTGAATTTTACATTTGTATGAAAGATGTTTTCTAAACTCGGTGGTAAAGAAAACATGTTTAAAATATTTAAATTTAATATGTATATATATATATATATATGTATATGTATATAGATATAATATGACATGATAAAATATTATATAAGAGTATCTAAAATATCATAAGTCTAAATAAATTATATAAAAAATAAATAATGACATGATATCGAGAATTATGACTGTATTTCTTATTATTTTTTTATAAGTTGTTACCATTA
>CACSLK010034002.1:2907849-2927513 GCA_902706635.1 Striga hermonthica | reverse complement strand
AAAAAAAAAAAAACACATAAATGAGACATGTGAGAGGTTGTACCATAAAGAATCACGTACGAGCTCTTACCATGTAATATCAAAGAAGGAGTCTGATTTATAGCCGCAGTCAGAACACAATGACGTGAAAAATGGAGATAGATGAGCTTGGAAGTGTAAACCACAAGCGATATTGAGAATATGATGATGTTTGTGTTCGACGCGCCCATTCTGCTGAGATGTGCTAACATAAGAAGTCTCATGTAAGATCCTTTCATGACGAAATTGAGATGTTAAACACTTGAATTCATTCCCATTATCAGTACGAACAACATGCACCAATTCACTAATTTTTCGCTTAATCATAGAAAATAAAATTCAACAAAGTAGAAGCAACTTGTGTCTTGTCATGTAATAAATAAATTCATGTCCCACGATAATAATCATCCACAATAGTAAAAAAATACCGTGCACCGCATAAGATTGTGATAAAGATCGTCTCAAATCGGATGATACAACTCTCTAGTAACCAAGAATATACACACAAAATTATGGCTACAGTTACATAAAGATAACTTAAGTCTAATGTAGTACATTCACAAATATACACAATAACACAAAATAAAATGTTTATAATCAAATTATATTTTTCTAGGCTACCACATCTTTAGAGCGCATAATTAAAATGGATAGTGTAAACTAAAACTAAAATTAGAGTTGAAATTATTTGTTCCATTATGTATCACCCTAACAAGAACAGAGCTAGAAATGTAATTTAGTGACAGAATTGGCTACTGTATAATGGAAAAAACTAAACATTATATCATAACAAAAATATAATATAGCATGGAACGATATTATAAATACGACAGATATATTTTATTCAACTAAACTTTATTTATATATTTGATTTGATTTGGTTTATCCATTTATATTTTATTTCCGTAATTTGATGCTCTTATTGTAAAACTAATTGATAAATATTTACTAAGTGTTAACCTTGCCATCTCAGACTGCCATGCAAGTTCTCCGGTCATCCATGCAGCCACGTCAGAATTCAAAGTAAGGTCTATTCCTAGCAAAGAGAAAGACTCTCATACCCCTCTTGATATTAAGCATGACAGTACAAAAAGGAATAGCAGCTGCATCTCAACTACTTGTGATGACTCATACAAGAAGACAAACAACCTAGCTCTCTCTTATCCTATTTTGTGTGGTTGAGATTTAATGTAGCTAGGTCATGGGGTCTAGAATATTCTTTCTTAGCTTAGGATATAAATATGTGAAATATGGCAGCCGGAATGTACTGCAACTTCGAAAAACTCACTCTTGTATTCAGTGCTAATGATTGATGAATTTGATCCAAGAAATCTTTCATGGTATCAGAGCTTCAGGTTAATCCTGGAGTCTCTGATCCACCTCCTTTTTTCTTATATTTTTCCTCTTCAACCTCTGCTCAAGATGGCTCAGAGCAGCCTGCCATAGTTCAACTTCAGTCTCAAGTCATCACTGTCGAGCTCACGGAGAACAACTACTTGGTTTGGAGACAACAAGTTCTAGCTGCCATAAGAGGATATGGGTTGGATCAGTTTATCACTGTGGGAAGACCCCCTGCTGCAACCATCATTGATGAAAATGGTAATGAAATCTCCAACCCTGCCTTTTCTGTGTGGAATATACAAGACCAACTGATTGTTTCTTGGCTTCTATCATCACTGTCTGAGAGTATCCTTATTACTACTGTTGGGCTTGAGACATCCTTTGAGATCTAGGTATTTGGAAACTGCATTTGCTAGTCAATCGAGAGCTAAGATTATGCAGTACAAACTGCAACTCCAAACTCTTAAAAAGAGAAATTTGTCCACGACTGAGTATCTTAACAAAGTGAAAGTCTGATATGATGGTTTAGCTGTAGCTGGGCAGAGAATCTCTGAGAATGAACAGGTTACTCACATTTTGGCTGGCCTTGGCAGTGAGTACAATCCAGTTATGGTTTCAGTGGGGGCTAGGCTTGAGCCTTACAGGTTGAGAGAACTTCATGCTCTCTTGCTGAGCTTTGAGATCAGGCTGGAAACCTTTGAGAACCCCCAATATGATTTTGAAGGATTTAATCCTAATGCAAACTATTGAGCAGTTGGCAACAACTCTAAAAGAGGTGGCTATGCAAATAGAGGAAGAGGTGGCTATAACTTTAATGGTAACAGAGGTGGAAGGTAAAATGGAAGAGGCAATGGGCCTTTTAGAGGCAGAGGTGGAAGAACAGGAGGAAGGACTAGGTGTCAAATTGTCACCTGCAGAGCCACACTGCAGAAAAATGTTGGTATAAAGCTGATCTGAATTTTGTTCCAAGTAACTCAAGAAATGGAAACTCAGGCCCTCAAAACTATGGAAATGAGTCAGGAACAACCATGGCTAATGTGGCAAGTATAGGCAGCAATGAAGAGAACTCACATGCTTATTGGTATCCAGATTCTGGGGCCACCAACCACATCACACATGATCTTGTCAATCTCAGTATAGTTTCAGATTTCACTGAAAATGAACGAGTTTTGATGGGTAATGGAGCTGGCTTGGATATCACACATCTTGGTAATGCACTAGTGAAGGGATCAATTCCTAATAAACACACCTTTCTACTTAAAAATTTACTTCATGTGCCAGAAATAACAAAAAATCTCTTAAGTGTTTCACAGTTTGCACTTGACAATAAGGTGTTTTTTGAATTTCGCCCTCAATATTGCATTGTGAAGGATCAGGAAACAAGAACCACTCTTCTGAGAGGGGAGCTTAAGGAAGGTTTATACTACTTCAAGTTAGCTAGCAGCAAGAGACATGCAGTTGAAGGAAGAACCACAGAAAAAGCAGCACAAATTAGAAGACCAGTCATTTCTTATTCTAGTGTTGTTTTTGAGAATTCTACTTTTAATCTATGGCACAGTAGACTTGGCCATGCAGCCAGAGATGTAATCAAGAGGGTTTTGGTCACTTTGGAACTTGAACCTTGTGCTGCTTGCTTGCAATCAAAAAGTCATAGACTACCTTTTTATGATTCTATTACTGCTTATACTGCTCCTTTTCAATTAGTTTACACTGATCTTTGGGGTCCTTCATCTATTAAATCTCAAGGTGGCTTTAGTTATTATATGAGCCTGGTTGATCACTTTACTAGATTCACATGGATCTATCTCTTGAAGGCTAAGACAGATGTACCAGCAGTCTTTTTACACTTCAAAAAATTAATTGAAAACCAGTTTAATACTACAATCAAGGCTATTCAAAGTGATGGGGGACCAGAGTTTAAACCCTTGAGTAACCTATTTATTGCAAATGGCATTGTTCACAGGATATCTTGCCCCTACACTCCACATCAAAATGGCTTAGTGGAAAGGAAGCATAGACACGTAGTTGAGACTGGTTTAGCCTTAATGTCAAATGCAGGTATTCCCTTGAGATTTTGGGATGAAGATTTTACTTCAGCTGTGTTCTTGATCAACAGACAGCCAACTAAAGTCTTGGGTTACAAATCACCATTTGGAAGTCTTTTTGGTCAAATACCAGGCTATCACTTCCTGAAAATATTTGGGTGCTTATGTTTTCCCTACTTGAGACATATGAACAAACACAAGCTGGAACCAAGAAGCTTACCAAGTACCTTCATTGGTTATAATCCACAGCATAAAGGATACAAGGTGCTGCTACCAAACAGGAGAATCATTGTGACAAGGCACATTGTGTTCAATGAGAAAAGGTTTCCCTTTTTGGAACAAGCTCTTTCAGAAGGTAAGTCACCTAAAAATGTACAAGGGCTTTACCCTCCTCTTTTGATGGTTGAAGCTAACTTTCCAACAACTATTCTCAACAATGATCCCTCAGTTCAGCAGCATCATGATCACTCTCCTTCTCCAGGAGTTCATGTGACTCCCAGTGGCTCCTCTCATCAATCATCATCTCTCTCTCCTGTAGGTAACTCAGATTCTCACTCATCCACTATTCAGGTTGGCAGAATCACAATTGATCTTCCCATTGAACACATGAGTGATTCTAACTCTAGCCACAGTCAGAACCAAAATCCACAGAACAATCAAGAATCAACAGCCACTCATCTTATGATCACAAGGGGCAAGGCAGGGATCAGAAAACCAAAGGTGTTCACTGCCAGCACTATTTTCAACTCAGAACCTAAGAGTCTTGTTGAAGCTTAAACTTCTAAAGAGTGGATGCAGGCCATGGACAAGGAATACAATGCTCTCATCTCCAACAAGACATAGAATCTCACTACTCTTCCTGAAGAAAGAAGCACAGTGGGGTGTAAATGGGTATACAAATTAAAAAGGAATGCTCTTGGTGCTGTTGTTAGGCATAAGGCTCGATTAGTTGCCAAAGGTTTCACTCAAATGCCAGGCCTAGACTATGGAGACACATTCAGCCCAGTTGTGAGGCCTGTGTTTGTCCCATTTTTGTGTCTTTATTTTGGGTTTATTTTCTCTTTATTTTTCCCCACTTATAGGATTTTTATAGGTTATTTGGTCCAATTCTGTGATTTTTCCGTTTTTCTCTATTAGTTCGTTTTGTGCGTCTTTTTTGTTGTGTTTTGCTTCGTGTTTTCTTCGTGTTTGTGTTTTCAGGAGGTAGGTTGTGTGAATCGAGGACGGGACTACTTGAGCTTATGCCGGGATATCAAGAATACCCATTGACGGGCCCAGAATTTTGAAGGAAGGACCGAAAAAACAGACTAAAGAGCTGCCCAGGACTTCTCGCGACTCGCGAGACAGTATCGTGACTCGCGAGATGGTCGCGACTCGCGAGAATGTCGCGACTCGCGAGTCCAACAGAGACGAAAAAGAGTTGTTCGCGAGGAGAGCCGCGACTCGCGAGCCAATGTCGCGAATCGCGAGGTGATGTCGCGACTCGCGATCCAGGTCGCGACTTTCCCCAGAAAATAAATATTTATCGAAGACGCGCGACTCGCGAGATGTCGCGACTCTCGACTCGGCAAAATTGGATGTCGCGACTCGCGACTTATGTCGCGACTCGCGACTTGATCGGCGCGATTTTCGAGGACGGGATTTTAAGTTCAGAATTTCGACCTAGACATGATTATTCACGTTCCAGACTTTGTTTTTTTGGCTTTTTCTCTCTAGAAACTCATTCCTTTTCATACTTTTGCTCTTTGGATTGAATTTTGGAGATTAAAACTCTACTTCTTGCTTGGATTTGGATTGTTCTGTGGATTTGACATTGGGATTCGTTATTAATCGTAAGTTTTTCTTTTCTCAATTGAGTGATTGATGATGATGGCTTGGGTTTGTATGAATTTTGACGTTGAATTCCATATGAGTGGCTAAATCCATACGCTAGGGATAGGGGATGATTGATTAGGTTCGATTATGATTGCTTGTTCTTAATTGTTCATATCTATTCAAGTTGTTCTTATTCTAGGGTTAGTAGATTGATCACCTTTCTAACCTAATTAATCAACGTGTAGAACCGAGAGGGGAGACGTTGGTCGATATAGGCTTGTTTAGAGTAGACTTGTTCGTAATAGTATTGTCTATGGGTTGTTGGAATTGATAGTTGATCGTGTACGTTCACTCTCTTGTTATGAAGAGTTATTGAGAGTGAGCCTCTGGACGAGAAACGATTCAAGTCCCTTAACCGAGCAATTGATTGTCGGTAGTTGTGTTAGAACCGAAAGCAATTATCCCCGATTCCCTAGCACTTTAATCATTCGAGGTTATTCGCTTGCTATTTAATTTGTTTGCTTAGTTTTAAATCTTTAGCTGATAATTAGAACCCCCAAAATTATTGAATAGAGTGTTTAAGAATTTTTCTTTTTGTTCTCGTGATCGAATAATCGTACAATTGAATCCGGCTAACCTTCCTTGCGATACGACCCGGGGAACGAATCTTTCGATTCTACTCCGGTAAAAATACTAACAACAGCCTGCAACCATCAGATTACTTCTCTCTATTGCCATTGCTCATTCTTGGCCATTAAAGCATCTTGATGTTGATAATGCCTTCCTTAATGGAGAACTTGATGTTGATATCTATATGAATCAACCACCAGGATATGAAAAGGTTTCTGACTTAGGTGTACCTCTTGTCTGCAAGTTGAATAAGACAATCTATGGATTAAAACAAGCTTCAAGAGCTTGGAATCTCAAACTCACTGCAGCCCTCAGCACTATGGGTTTTATTGCTTCCAAATCAGATCCTTCATTGTTCTTCAAAATTACCTCTCACTCCACGACCTTTATTCTTGTATATGTTGATGACATAATCATCACAGGTTCTAATGAAGAAGATCTCCAACACACTATCTCAGAATTTCAGAAGTTCTTTTCCCTCAAGGACTTAGGTCAGTTAACACACTTCTTCGGCATTGAGGTCTCTTACAATGATCAAGGACTTGTCTTAAGTCAAGGTCAGTACATTACTGACATTCTATCAAACTTACAAATGACAGAAGCTAAGGGAGTGAGTTCTTCCATGATAACTCATCCTTTTCTGTCCAAACATGATGGGCAACCATTTGAGGATGTCACATTATTCAGAAGTGTTGTAGCTTGTAGGTGCTCTCCAATACACAACCATTAATAGGCCAGAGATCTCCTACAATGTCAACAAAATTAGTCAATACATGCAAGCTCTTTCACATAGCCATTGGAAAGCCTTGAAAAGAATCTTGAGGTATCTTGCTGGTACAGTTAATTATGGGCTGCAGTTCAAAAAGGGCCCTCTGCACCTTGTAGAATTTGCTGATGCAGATTGGGCATCTGATCTTGATGACCGCAAATCTACTAGTGGTAACTGTGTTTTTCTTGGACCTAATCTCATCACACGGAGTGCTAAGAAACAAAAAACAGTATCCAGATCAAGCACTGAAGCTGAATTTCGAAGCTTAGCCACAGCTACTTGTGATGTTATTTGGCTTAGGAGCTTATTGTCTGAACTTGGGTTTTCTTTGCAGAAACCTACCACAATTTAGGTGGACAACCTAGGAGCTTGCCACTTATCAGAAAATCCTGTTTTTCACTCGAAAACCAAACATGCAAGGATTGACTTTCATTTTGTCAGAGAGCATGTAAAATCTCACACTATAACAGTTCATCATATTCCCTCCATTGAATAAGTGGCTGACATTTTCACCAAGCCCTTGTCAGGACAATTCTTTACTCGTCTTCGATCCAAATTGGGGATTTGTCTCAAACCCGAACACGAATTGAGGGGGGCTGTTAACCTTGCCATCTCAGACTGCCATGCAAGTTCTCGGTCATCCATGCAGGCACGTCAGAATTCAAAGTAAGGTCCATTCCTTGCAAAGAGAAAGACTCTTATGCCCCTCTTGATATTAAGCATGACAGTACAAAAAGGAATAGCAGCTGCATCACAACTACTTGTGATGACTCATACAAGAAAACAAACAACCTAGCTCTCTCTTATCCTATTTTGTGTGATTGAGATTTAATGTAGCTAGGTCATGGGGTCTAGAATATTCTCTCTTAGCTTAGGATATAAATATGTGAAATATGGCAGCCGCAATGTACTGCAACTTTGAAAAACTCACTCTTGTATTCAGTGCTAATGATTGATGAATTATTCCCATTGTTCTTTATTCTGCAAATGAATTGATCCAAGAAATCTTTCACTAAGGTAAAATATCTCTAAGATTTAATGTTAAAATATCTATTAGTTTTTTGTAATGTATAATATATTAAATACAATTAATTTATAAATAATACTTACATATTTTATGAAAATTATAATAATTTTATAAAAAAGTAGTTGGGGAAAAAAAAAAGCAGTTAAGCACAACCAAAAACATTCATGATTATGTCAAATTCATTAAACTCTAATCACATTATAAAAATATTATAGGTGGTAATGTTACTTCTCTGTTAGAGCAAAATGAAAATTAAATACAACACTTCACAATAAAATATATTTTATTAGAAAAAAGTATTGAATCGATTTGTCTAATTGCTCCCCATCTCACAACAACATTTGTATTTATTTACTGAACAACCCTAGAAAATGAATGGGCCGACCCGTCTTAGACCCACATCACAATAAAATTTAACGGGCTAGCCCAATGAAAATATATAGAACAAAATTCTCGGGAATAATTTCTTTTCCATGTGGACTTGCAGTGGCCCAAAACCCCAGCCTAGATCGTGACATATGCCCAAAAGAAGTATAAAATGGGGAGATGTTACGGTCTCGGTATCATTCCGTCATGGTTCGTAACTGTTAGATCAACTATCCCGACGATTACATGATGATCTAACGGTTACAAATACCAATGGAATGGTTCCCTAACGGGACCGTAGAAAAATGATACTATATTTATGCAATATTTTATAATATAATATTTGAATTCAAAAGTATATACATTTATTGAAAAATATGACTTACTTCCTATCAAATAACTCAACAAAGAAAAAACAATTACACAAGCCTAATACATCTGAAAGTGATCTGCAAATTATTGGAAATGTTATTTATTTTTTCAACCTATGATCCATAGAGCACATGTGATTATCAAGGGTAAAATTGTCATCCACAAATATCTCCCAACTCTCGTTGATCCACCGCACATCAATCTGTTGTCATGATACGTACACACCGGTCGCCTCCTGCAAATTTTTAATAAGAACAAGAATTTTAGTTAACACAATAATCAACTTTTTAGCCAAATTGATTTATTTCATTTTATGAATTAGAAATGACAATGGTTGATACAACACGAAATTCAAATACAAGACAAATGACACGATTGACATGACACCGACACTAATATGTCCCGAAAAAATGTGATGATAATCATGTAGTAAAAAAAGAAAAAAATAGTTAGAATATAGATGATCTAGTGACATACTTTAATGAAATACAATAAGTAATACGGAAAAAACACGATGGTGAAATACGAACACGAAAGATACCTAGACGAGCAAAAGGAGACAACATAGTCGGCCCCCGAACACGTGAAGATGCTCGTGGGGTCATCGTACGCGTAGCTGTACGCGGTCGGGCAAGCCTCCTTGAACCGCCGCGAATAATACGTCGGCCGACAGGTCACTGGATTCCCGTACACCCCCCGACAGCAGTACTCGTCGGTATCGAATACGTCGCACGCGCTCCGGCAGCCCACCGTCCTCCCACCGGCCGTCACCGCCAGCTCCTTGGGGCAGTTCGGCCGGAGATCGGAATCGCAGCCGGCGACGCTGCAGTTACCCCTGCCGTTGATGGGCGTCACCGCCACAGGCAGGTTGAACCCGTCCACCAGACTGACGTCGTAGAAGTCGAGGTTGGCCAGGGTGAACTCGGCCAGGGACGCCGGCGGCTTGCCAGAGGCGCCGCACTTCAGGGACGAGCCACAGCTGGCGGTCTGACACGAGCCGTTGCCACCCCGGTCAAAGTTGCAGCCGGTTCGGGCCCATATCCGGCCTGACCAGCCAACTGGGGCTGTGAACACCATCGACTGACCGGGCCTCAGGGAGAAACCGCCACCGCCGAAGTACTCGCCTGGGGTCACAGCGGGCCAGATCGTCTCTCGGCAGTAGTTGACGATGGTGAAGACTCTTGCACACTCGGACAATTTTAACCCTGTGAATTTTGATTTAATATATAATAATAATAATATGTGCTGGAAAATTATTATAGATGATGATTTATCCATGAAATCATTAGAGTTAAGCCTTAATTAGATGCTTTCAATTGAATAATAAAAGAAAATTAAAATATCAAGGTCATATGAATAGGATGAAAAGTATCACAGAAACGTAATAATCAATTAAAAAAATGTCAATTATGAATTTGAAAATATGTAAGAATCTTCCTCGTCTAATACTGAAAAATTACATTTTCGCATAAATTGCAAACGCGAATTTAAATCACGCATAAAAGATTAGTAAAAAAAAAAAAAATCATGACATTTCTTATATAGTAATACCTGATATTATGACAAGTAAAACAAAGAATGCAGGTAAATGAACATGTTTGAGCCTCGCCACCATCCTCATTTCTCTGGGTCTTGATTTCCAAGTATACAAATATTTAGCTATAAGACCATATATACGAAAATTATTTATTGTGCTAATAAAAACATTTCATTGGTAGAAAAATAAGGAATACGTGCAATGAGGTGCAAATAGAAGCATGCATGGAAGGATTGGAAAAGATTCTTTAAGTTGTTAATTAAAACATGCTTTGCCACTTTATCAACTCATAGGTCGTCTTCGTATGTAGAATGTTTCACCTTTTATTAGGCCACTTTACATTTAGGAAAAGTATATCTTATTTGAAAGCCTTGTTAAAAATGTTCATAAGATGGAAAATATCAAAATCAGTCGGATAAAATCAGTCTAGAAATTCAAAACCATGCTCGAAAAAGATACGTCATGCCAATGTCTTATTAATCTCACAACTTGACCTTTATCTCCTGTGTGGCGACTGACATGAAAAAATAATAAAGTTAGTTCTCTGGAATGAAATCTATATGTATATATAAACAGCTACGTCGATTGTTTTTGGGCTTTGGCCTGATGAATTCGTGTTAGTTGTGCTCTTCTACACTTTGACGAGTGCGACTCGGTGGAATGGATGAAAAATTCTTTGGAATTGGTTTTGAATGTGGCTTAAATGGCCTAGTTGGGTAATTTGGTACCCGTTTTTTCGTTTGTGCCATATCGGATGCTGCTTCCCAGATTGGGTAAACGTGCAAACCAATAGCTGCAGAAGTAGGAATAATAGCACCGGAGATAATGTTGTGCGTGGGAATACCAAGTCGATCTGCGATAGATAAAGCCACCCAGTCATCCAGCCAAAAATAGACGGACGACGACTGAAGACTCGTAGTAATATAATAATAAATATCATATCTTTCTTCTCTTACGACATTAGTTGCGGTTGATTCTTTTCCGATCGAGATGTATAGATCTTGTTCATGGCTTCATCAAGATCAAACGAAGGTCAACTAATTTCTTATTTAGCCTGAAAAGTGGCTTTGACTGGCGTCAACTCCAACCGCATCCTCAGAAGAGGGAGCTTCGATCGCTAACCCCAAAAACCCGGCCTCAGTTCGGATTGCAGGCTGCAACTCGCCTGCATGAAGTCGGAATCGCTAGTAATCGTCGGTCAGCCATACGGCGGTGAATTCGTTCTCGGGCCTTGTACACACCGCCCGTCACAATATGGAAGCTGGCCATGCCCGAAGTCCTTACCTTAACCGTAAGGGGGGGGATGCCGAAGGCAGGGCTAGTGACTGGAGTGAAGTCGTAACAAGATATCCGTACTGGAAGGTGCGGCTGGATCTCCTCCTCTTCAGGGAGAGCTAATGCTTGTTGGAGGAACAATACCCAACCCCGAACAACCCACGAAATAATTGGATCTATGGACAGCACCATTGAAATTCAGAAATGAATTAATGGTGAGCTTACCATTATCCTTTTTATAGTGACGAATCTTGTATGTGTTCTTAAGAAAAGGAATTTGTCCATTTTTCGGGGTCTCAAGGGGGCGTGGAAACACATAAGAACTCTTGAATGGAAAGGGGATGTAACTCCAGTTCCTACGGAATCGCTAGTCAATCCTATTTCCGATAGGGGCAGTTGACAATTGAATCTGATTTTGACCATTATTGTCATATCCGTAATAGTGCAAAAAGAAGACCCGGCTCTAAGTTGTTCAAGAATAGTGGCGTTGGGGGGCACCCCGATTGATTGACTGGGGTGACAGTTTCTCATTCGGAATCTGTAAAATCAGAATTTGGATCAAATCACACATCGCAAGCACACTAATTTCTATAGTCTAAATCGAACTAAAAAATGGAAAGATTAGGAGAAAAAAGAAAATGGTTCTGTTGAATCATTCGAGTAATTAATCGTTTCACAATCAGTAAACTAGATTTTTTGTCACACACGTGCTTGTTTTGTTGTTGCAATGGAATGGATTTGTGTGGGCACTCGGGCCCCTTGAATTTTTTAGCGATTCGCATTAAGATGCTCGCGGATATGATTCGTTTGCCGATTCTAAGTTTGCCGTGTTTGCGGCTCGCATTAGGGCGATTCAAAAATTGATTTTTGTGATTGTTTTATTACTTATGTTGACCTGGCCGGATAATTTGTCATCCGGTCTTTGGCCTTCCTGAACTACTCAAGAGTTCAGTATTTTTATATGTAAAATAAAGTACTTTGTCGGGCTCGTGGCCTTAGGGCTTAATTATTTGGGCGTTTCAGCCTTAGGGCTCGTAGGCCTTTAGTTTTAGGGCATTTCGGCCTTAGGGCTCGTAGGCCTTTAGTTTTAGGCATTTCGGCCTTAGGGCTCGTAGGCCTTTAGTTTTAGGGCATTTCGGCCTTAGGGCTCGTATGCCTTTAGTTATAGGGCATTTCGGCCTTAGGGCTCGTAGGCCTTTAGTTTTAGGGCATTTCGGCCTTAGGGCTCGTAGGCCTTTAGTTTTAGGGCATTTCGGCCTTAGGGCTCGTAGGCCTTTAGTTTTAGGCATTTCGGCATTAGGGCTCGTAGGCCTTTAGTTTTAGGGCATTTCGGCCTTAGGGCTCGTAGGCCTTTAGTTATAGGGCATTTCGGCCTTAGGGCTCGTAGGCCTTTAGTTTTAGGCATTTCGGCCTTAGGGCTCGTAGGCCTTTAATTTTAGGGCATTTCGACCTTAGGGCTCGTAGGCCTTTTTGCTCCTTCATTCTTTTTTTTTTTTTTTTGGTATGTATATGTATATATATTTATTCTTTATATATATACGTACATATATTCATTTTTTATGTATATACTTATACACATATATGTATGTATTTATAATAAAATTGAGAGTTAGATTACCTTAGGTCAGCGTGGAGAGTAGACCTAAAAATATTCTCATTTGGAGATGTCGGCTCCTCTTTTGCTCCGAATCCTACTGAGCTCCTTGACTTTGCGATTCTTGTTGCTTGACTCGATCTAACTCTATTTACGCTATCTAGTACAATATTTTTTGGGCCTATCCATTATTCTCTATAAATATACAAGACTATATATTCATTAATGGTGCCCAAATTGATTTTTACTACAAGGCCCACTAGTTCCAATTGTTCCCAACCCATCAGCTACGCAGAGTAGAATAAAAAAAAAAAAGGGAAAAAACTGGTACAACCTCCATATACATTATCCTCGGGATCAACTTACAGTGCGGCGGCAGATTTGGGCCTGAGCTCTTCGATTGGGTTGACTTGGAGGTCCGACTGTTGTAACTTGGAAAATTGGAGCTCGACCTGGATGTTAATTGAGGTCTGCACCTTGAATATTTGTCTAGATCAGATTGGCTGTGACGAGTTTGGCTGCGACAACTGAAATCGGTGGTTCGTCAGTCGTTTTTGAATAATTTTCTGTCCGCAGATTCGGGCATACCGAGTGAAGATATGTTCCCGATTGTGGTCAGTTACCCTCGGTTCGGCCCTCAGGTGTTCGTCGATTCGACTCGCTGATGGTCGTCCATTCGTCCTGCGGATGGTTGTTGGTTCAGCCCGCGTACGGTTGTCAGTTCGGTCTGCGAACGGTTGTCGATTCGGTCCCAGCAGCGGATGGAGTTGTTCGGTCGGCAGACAACTCTGTTGGTAGGGAGGTGGCTCCACGGACGGTCAGCTCTGTTCGCTCCGCGAAGGTGATAGGTTCGGGCCGGATGCAATCTGTAGTTCGGGTTCGGTGATAGGGGTTCGGCCCGGCTGGGGCGGTGACCGAGTTCAGTCACGGAGAGTGTTAGAGTGATTTTGTGAATATTGTATTTTTTGTATAGATAGATTTTAGTATCTTAGGAGATTTGGTGTAGATTGTTTTAGGGCTTCCTTTATACCTTTATATTCGGCTCTTGTAAATGTGGCTAAAAACAAGTTTGGATGTGAATGAATTGTTTTCACATATTTGTCATGGTATTAGAGCTTGGTTAAGATTTTTTTTTTTTTCTTTTTTCAGATTCATAGTCTCGATCAACTGAGACTACTACTTTCATATTTTCTTGTCATAGTCTCTATATGGTTTGAAGCAAGCTCCTCGGTGTTGGTTTGCGAAGCTTGCTTCTGCTCTACGGCAGTATGGTTTTCAGCAGTCCTATTCTGATTACTCACTGTTTGTTTTTCATCGTGACTCATTGAGTTTTACATGTTCTGGTTTACGTTGATGATTTGGTCATTTCTGGAAGCGATCCAGTCGCCATTACTACCTTTAAGGATTATTTGGGTCGTTGTTTTCATATGAAGAATTTGGGTTTGTTGAAATATTTTCTTGGTATTGAGGTTGCTAGGAATTCTTTAGGCATTTTCTTGTGCCAACGGAAGTACACTCTTGACATTGTGACCGAGACTGGTCTACTTGGCGGAAAACCAACCGACTTTCCCATGGAACAGAACCACAAGCTTCCATTAGCAGACGATCCTCTCTTTTCTGAACCCGAGCGTTATCGACGTCTCATTGGGCGATTGATCTATTTGACAGTCACTCGTCCTGATTTATCTTATGCGGTTCATACTTTGTCTCAGTTCATGCAGCAACCTCGTCAGGCCCACTGAGATGCTGCTTTTCGGGTGGTTCGTTATTTGAAGGGTACTCCGGGTCAGGGTATTCTTCTTCGCTCAGATTGTGACTTGCAGATTTATGGTTGGTATGACTCTGACTGGGCGACTTGTCCCACAACACGTCGGTCTCTCTCGGGCTGGTTTGTACTACAACTTGGCCATTCACCCCTTTCTTGGCGCACCAAGAAACAACACACTGTAGCTCGGTCTTCTGCCGAAGCCGAGTATCGAGCTATGGCGACCCTTACTTGTGAGTTGAAGTGGTTGAAGGGTTTGCTTCACAGCCTTGGCATCGCTCATTCTCAGCCCATGCGGATTCATTGTGACAGCCAAGCCGCTCTGCACATTGCTGCTAACCCTGTATTTCATGAGCACACGAAGCATATTGAAGTCGATTGTCATTTTCTTCGTGATGCTCTTGTTCAAGGTCTCATTTCTACCGCTCATGTTTCTACTCATTCTCATTTGGCGGACATCTTCACCAAGGCCTTTGGAAAACGTGAGTTTGAACCGTATACTAATTTGTATACTCTGTTCAATCTGCACGAATAGGATACTCGATCTATCCGTGACTTTTTCTTATATTGTCTATGAGAAAATGTAAGAATTGAACTCAACAAGAATGAAAGATATGAAGATCAAGAAATGAAGATTAAGTTTATTTTTTATTAATATTTTTGGGAGTAGAATGTTCTCTTCCTCTTTCTCTACGAGATTGTCCCCTCTTTTATCACATGGATTCTCATTTTCTGTAATTTCCCTTTTTGGAGTATTTATTTTGATAAGGTTAGATCCTCTTGAATCCTCTATTTTTGGATAATATACATATCACAATATATGGACATCAATTAATAAGAAATAAAATAATACAAATGATATTTTAATGTGGTGTGACCTCGTGGGGTCCAATTATGATACTTGACGGCTTCGATAGGCGACTGCCTCGTCGGTAATGTGCGTCCTCGGAAGACGGCTTCTTTATTGCGTCCGGTCGGACTGTCAATATTAAATTCTGCTCGACTCGGGTATGGACGGTCATGTCGTTTGGGAATTCGGTGGATATCAAACAATCGAGCTCGGAGAACCCGCTATTTACATATTTATTTATTACATATTATAGCCTCTATTTATTTATTATATGTGTTTATTATTTATGGCCAAATTGGGTACTAACACAAGGATTTTCAATATTTGTCTTGGTATGTAAAATACCTCAGACCGGCTTGGTTCGACCTGAATTGTCTTCCTCGTCGATAGATGACCTTCAATACTTGCACAAAGTCAACGCAAGGGGATTTTCCTGCGTAGAACCACTGACACTCAAGTCAGAACGTGAAGAAGACGATGAACAATATATATGAAAGCTTTGAAAGTATGCATAGAATGTAATGTTCTAGTGGGTATATCACACTCTCTTACATAAGGATGTGACTTGTTACCCAAGACTGCCCGAATGAGATTTCCGGACTACCCCAACGGCCCGTCCATACTTCCCGAACTGCCTAATTTTGTTCCGCCACATAACCCTCTCCATGTATGGTCCTTATCTTGATAATATTCTTTTTTATCCATTAGTCTGTAGTATTAGACGGTCCAGTTATGCGATTGATCCAAATCCCCTTGAGATAGAGTGCTACGTAGGTTGGGTTCGTGTGTCCTATCCATCTAGTCGATCCATCGACTAGTTATACCTTCAGGTCGAGTTTCAATCAGGTCAGCAAATAGCCCTAACCGTGTCTGTTTGAACTGACAACCTCCTACTCAACTTGACGACTCATTATTCTGCAGCCACATTCGAACTCCGTTCGTCGTACATGTACTTTTGCTCGACCAACTCGTTCATTTGGTCAGGTCGGCTGGTATATTGGGTTTATTTAACCCAATTTAGTATCTCATATCATTTGGTTTTGACCTCCCTTTGTGGTCTTGAATTCAAGTTTCTGCCTCTTGTCAGATTCAGTCAGTCGTAACGTCTTGTCGATGTAGTCAATCTGTGATCCGCATTATCTCCGTACAACGTGCCAAATAAATGCTTCTTTGAACGCGACCCTTCGATCTACCTTTGATCTGACAGATACAAAACTGTGGTATTTTCGGCTCACCAATTTAATCTTGAATGTTGGTTTCGACCACTTTCCAACGACTCTGCTCGACCAGTCACTTCAACTTCAGCCCTTTTTTATCCTGGCCTTTGATATCGACCATGTTCTAATGGCTCTGCTCGAACCACCTTTCAACTTTCATGTTTGATCTTGACCATTGTTTTCAATCACAATCCAACAACTAGGGTTGATGAACCTACATCTTTCTCTACCTATAAATAGACCTCTTTGCTGAAATTTTTCGATTTTCTACCTTCACGAAATTCTCTCAAGCTTCCTTCACGAAATTCTCTCAAGCTTGTTTGTGCTCTCCTCTTTCTTCTGCAAATAAAATCCAAAGTTCCACCGTGCTCCATCGTATACCACCATTTTTGCAACTTTTTCAATCTACCATCATCAGTTTCGACGATGAGTAAGTATCTTGTACTTCTCTTTTGTTGATTTTGCATGTTTGATTTTATTTTATTTTTTTTTATCAATTTGTTCCTCTCCACAACTTCGAATTTTGTCCATTCCACTTCTTCTCCAATTCTTTCTTTCAACTCCTAAATTTCCTTTTTCTTTTCTTACCTTTCAGATTATGCCACCTCCATTGTGGTCGATAGGTTTTTTGGCGAGGATATTACCCTTCATTCCTCTTCTTCGACCTCTCAGCCTTTGTTATCACCTTCTCCCACCCCTTTCTTGGAGTTTATTCCACAATCAATTCCTATTTTCGTGATCCATGACCCCCACCTTCTTGACCCAATCAGTCTCTTCCCCCTGGCTGTCCTTCTCGTCGATCACTCTAATTGATCGATGAGCTTGATTATGAAGAAGAAGATGACTCAATACTTAAACCTATTCCACGGTCTATTATCCAAAACGTTCATTCGACCTCTCAAGTTGGTCCCTTCTCTAGCCGTCGACCCCCTCCAGTATTTGAAGATGATGCGACTGACGAGGAGATCGAGATGGAGTCTCTTCCTTGACCAAATCCTGCATCTCGGCTTGCCACTATTCGCTAGCCGAGTGACTTCATGAAGCCGATCCTGCATAGATAGAAAAATTCTTTGACCGCTCTGATCTTCCTGCTGACTGAGGGTATATTATCCCCCAACCTTGTGTAACTCACAATTCCATTTTGAATGAGGTTCGTGTCTTTAGTCAAGTTAATTTTTGTAGTTTATTTATGTCGATGTGTTGAACAGAAATATCATGTTATCGATGCCTTGTAAAATATAAATATTTGTTCACTGCCTAGATTGAATTAAATTAATTGTTGTGAAAGGTTGTAGTATAATTTTGAATTAGTTGGTCGTTGACTAATGAATTACACTAGTACATCTCGAATGTATTAGACGGACCTACATGATGATAAGATTATTTTATACTGACCAAGTAAATAATCTATACCGCATTAATTTTTGCATTCTCTTAACTCGTAAGACAATTAATGGGCATATGTGTTCAGCACTTACCTATTTGATTTACCAAGGGTGGTACCTATTTTGTTACATTTGTAATAACTTCTGCTCCAAATTCCTTTCCGCCCCAAAGTAACTCTAGCCTCCGTCCATTTCTGCCGGTTGCGCCTCCTTCGGTTGCCGTCGGGGTTGTCGGAGGACAACTCTCCACTGCACAACCAAGTTCTGGTCGCGAGGCTCTTCTTCTCTCGTCGTCTGCTGAAGGGTACGGGTGGGTTTTGACAGGTGGCTCGGACCTGTGTCAAGACCGCCAGTGTCCTAAAGTAGGGCGGTACGGTGGAGGTCTGCGCCAGAAGATGGTGGTGGCTCAAACCGCCTGAGCTCTCGCCGGGTTGTGGCGTCTCATCTCTCCGGGCTCTGAGGTTGCGTTGCTCTGGTCCTGATCCCTCTCCACTATTCGGGTTGTTTTGCTACCTCCGGTCGCCAGCATGTCGACGTTGCGGGGGTGATGGGTTAGGTTCCGTTTTTCGATGTTGGGGAGAGTGTTGGTCGCTCATTCGAACTGTTTCAATATGGTGGGGCTTTGACGCCATTCGTTTCTCTTCCTACCTTGCTCTCTGTTTCAGAGTCCGAGGGAGGCCAGCCGTTTCCGAAATAGGCTAGTGGTGTTAGTCGATCTCGGGACATTGTTAGACTGGCTAGTGGTGTTAGCCGGTTGGAGGGCGATTGCAGAAAAAAAAAATTATGGGTGGACGTAAATATTTAACAATGTTGTTTCAAGTTCCTTAAATAATACTATAACTATGTTGTTGAAATATAATTTGTTTTATGGGTGACGTAATTATGCTGTTTAAAGTTCCCTAAAATAATTTTTTAAAAACTATGATGTTTAAAGTTCCTTAAATATTATATATTTAAAGTATATCCATGTTGTAATATATTAAAGTCAAAACAATGTTGGAATGCTTTTGAATTATCTAATTTCAAATTATCTAAATTAATTAATTTAAATGTTTAATCCCATTAACTCTTCAATCCATAGAGTATTTATACTAATCCTGTGAGCATATTGTTTTGTTATTGTAATCAATTTATACACTATTTTACTAATAAATTATTTAATATCTATGTACAAGTAGGTCTTTAATAATATATGATTGTTTCTTTGTCAAATACTATTTTATTGTATAATTTTCCTGCGTATTTATAAAACTTTTATTGAATATTGTATCTTATAATATAATATTCCCCAAATAAATATATCCCGTGTCTCGCACAGGTCCCGTACTATATATATCCTGTACATTTTTTTATTCATTTATATAATTATAAGACTGGATAAATACCCTTAAAATTATGCACCCCGTGCATCGCACGGGCTCTGTACTAGTTTTACAATATAACATATCTATACTTATATTAAAAGGTATCTTATTTACTAAATATAGTAGGTAGAAAAGTCAATCTTAATTAATGAATTTTTAAATTTTATCAAGTATTTTAATTACATATGTTGTAAGTATTTTTACCGGAGTAGAATCGAAAGATTCAACACCGGGTCGTATCGCAAGGAAGGTTAGCCGGATTCAATTGCACGAATATTCAATCACGAAAAAGAG
>CACSLK010034002.1:2845646-2864331 GCA_902706635.1 Striga hermonthica | reverse complement strand
TTTTTAATTGCCGTGACCCATTTATTGGGTCACGGATAAAGTTAGTCTAATTGCTAATAATAGTTTTAATATTTTTTCAACTAATTAATTAACCATTATTATCTTAACTATTTATTTGATCGTGATCCTTTAAATTTATAAAAAGTACAATTTCATTACATTATGCAATTTATATAATGATTCATTTATATTAAAATAATTTATAATTATATTATTCATTTTTACTTATAATCAAATTTATAATATGTGATATCACCATAATCTAACATACGACTTTAACATAGACCAATTTGTTCTATGAATCTTCTTATAGATTTGTTTATTTTCACCTTATATTCTATATGTCTCAGTTATGTTTTAAATGTATTTTAACCTAAGTAAATTGAAATTGAACTTTATATTTTAATTAAATATAAATAAATGCTGATATTTGCTGCCCAAATTAACTAAGGGGGTGTATTTATCCTGAATTCTATTATTTATTTTTTTATTTCAAGAATTCTGGTCTGTTCGTTTAAGATTTTAGGAAGTCTTCAAGTCATGAGTTATTTATATGAGATTTTACAAAATCTTAAAAAGTCATGAGGTATTTATTCGTAATTTTAAAATGCCTTAAAAAGTTATTATTCGGTTTATTTATTATTTAAATTTGTCTGGACTTTTTAAGATTCAAATATAAATATCAAAATCCTATTCCAAAACTCACCTCATAAAATGAGATTTTTCTAAGGATTTATGTTAAATCCAAAAAAATAAAAAGATTTAAAAAATAAAAATAAAAATTGTTTATACAAATATACCCTAATTTTCCATGCATTACACATTCGTAATAAAGAAAAAAAAAAGAAAATAGAAAAGAAAAGACAATGAAAAATATTGTTTTTAGCTATAAATTGAATTGTTTATTCGGATATTTATGCGTGTCATCCAATCTTCTCTGTATCGTTCCAATTTTGGGTATGTTTGGTAAGCCAAATAAGCTAGCTTTTAGCTTATTTGGTTAGCTTATAAGCTCCCTGTTTAAAATAAGTCTCGTTTGGTAGGATGAGCTTTTTTAAAAAGCTCGAGCTTATTTCATAAGCTACTTTAGGTAGCTTTTCAAATAAGCTAGTTGAATTTTTTATTTCAGCTAGCTTATCAGCTAATTTACCAAACACCTTTTATCATATAAGCTAGCTTTTCAGCTATAAGTCATAAGCTATAAGCTATAAGCTCAAAAATTACATATAAGCTATAAGCTAGCTTATCAGCTATCAGCTAGTTTATCAGCTAGTTTTACCAAACATAGCCTTTGTGAGATGTCCCCGAAGGGACGAATTGTTTTATTCGGATAAAGACCATCGTTTTTCACGTTAACTCACGGATTTTGGACATCATTTATAATAAGGGATAAGGTTATTCAATTTGAGAGGTCAATGTTGAAATGAATGCAAATGATTGACTATTCTTTTCATAGAATGAAGTTCATAGCTTATCCATGACGTGGATTATCTCATTCATATATATGATCATATCTATGCAAATGTGTCATGTGGTTTTATGCTAATCTTATAAAACTATAAATGACTCCAAAATTGATCATGTTTCGATTTACTTTAATTTATTTATATTTACCCAAACATGCGACGAGCTATTTCAGTTTCTCGTGTTAACGGGAGGATGCACGATTTTTTCTAGGTCTGGGACCGGTCCGATTTTTATAAATTTTTATCATTTATTTTAAGAACCAGAACCGAAACAAAAAAACGAACCAAAAAAAAACCTTTGGTTAACACATAATAATTGCAGGAACTGAAAAGGAACCGACCCGGTTTATAACGGTTCACCTTTTCCAGTTATTCGAATAACCAAATAATAAAAAATAACCGATAATAACTGGTTTTCAGTTAAGAACTGATGAGAAAAAAATACAACTCACGGACTAAAAATATCATGAAATATCTGAGTTGGGGGCACATTAAAATAAAATCAGCATTTTAAATAAATAGAGCTATGGAAACGACCATAGAGGGTAGATCTCTAATGATTTTATTAGAGTCCCGTTTCATAAATTGAATTTTATTTGTTCGATCCGTGGCCTTGTTTCTCCTCTTTTCCTTCCAGGGGTTTGATAAGGTCTTTTACTTTTGCTTATGAAATTATCTCAACAATTAAGTCTTATAGTAAATCTCAGTGTTGAACAAGTTAAATTGTAGTACCTCTGCTCGGGCTTCGAGGGGTCCTTATGCACAGTTGGTGGGGGAGTTCTCTGCTCGGGCTCGTGTCTGGAATGTGCGCGAGTTTGGTAACATCTTCCGTCGGAAACGGCGCCTACTAGCTCGCATAGGGGGGATCCAGCGAACTACGGACGTTGGGCGAAATCCCTTCCTTCGGCAGCTGGAGCAAAACCTTTCTAAGGAGCTTGACCGGACCCTTATGCAAGAAGAGCTGCTCTTGCTCCAGAAGTCCCAACGTGATTGGGTTTTATTTGGTGACCGGAATACGTCCTACTATCATCGCATTCTTAAACATAGGCGCCGCAAGAATAAAATTGTGGTGCTTCAGAATGACGCGGGCGATATGGTTGATGATCCAGTAGCATTGCAGAATATGGCCGTTGAGTTTTTTCGGGACATTTACACGGAGCCTGCGTCCGGCGCCCCTACCTTCCACATCCAAGATGTCTTTTCGAGGGTGGAGGACGATCTGTTACGCTCTTTAGGCCGTGATATTTCAGCTATGGAAGTGTGGTTGGCTTTGAAGAAAATGGCCCCACTCAAGGCTCCTGGGGTCGATGGTTTGCATGCTTTGTTTTTCCAACGGCTCTGGCATCATGTGGGCCCTTCGGTCTGTGCTCAGCTGTCAGATATTTGGCGGGGTCGAGGTGTTCCACCGTCTCTCAACCAGACTCTCCTCGTCCTGATCCCGAAAGTGTCCAACCCGGTGTGCTTGAAACAGTTCAGGCCCATTAGCCTTCTCAATGTGGTTTATAAGCTTATGACCAAGGTGCTTGTGGAACGTATGAAGCCCATCCTACCTTTGCTTATTAATCCGGCTCAGGCGAGTTTTGTCCCGGGCCGACACATCACGGATAATATTATTGTTGCTCAGGAGCTTATTCACTCGATGCGTGGGATGAAAGGGCAGCGGGGGTTTATGGTGGTCAAAGTGGATTTAGAGAAGGCCTATGATTTCCTTCGTTGGGATTTTATTCGCGAGACCCTGGCACTGGTGGGGTTTCTGAGTCCTTTCATGGAAGCGATTATGGCTTGTGTTACGTCATCTACGATGCAACTCCAGTGGAATGGCGTCCTGAGTGGGGAGTTCCGGCCATCTCGTGGTATTCGTCAGGGCGACCCGATCTCCCCTTATCTCTTTGTGCTGTGTATTGAACGGCTCGCACATTTGATTGATACTGCAGTGGCGAGTGGAGATTGGAATCCAATGGTGGTTGGGCGGGGGCAGGTCTTGATCCCTTATTTGATGTTTGCTGACGATCTGCTTTTATTCGTTGAGGCGAACCCCAACCAGGCGACATACCTGAAGGCGGTGTTGAACAATTTTTGTGCGGCGTCGGGTCTCCGTGTGAGCGAAGCCAAGACGGAGGTTTACTTCTCCTCCAATGTTGTCGAAGCCACTCGCTCGTCCTTGGGCCAGACGTTGGGGTTTCGGGTGGTCGATAATTTGGGGAAATATTTGGGCATGCCTCTTATTCATGGACGGGTGACTAAGGCTACGTATGTTGAAGTCTTGGAGAAAGCCGAGAAGAGATTAGCAGGCTGGAAGGCTACGTCCCTTTCCATGGCCGGGAGGGTTACACTAGCGCATTCAGTGGTGAGCTCGCTACCTTATTTCGCCATGCAGACCGCCTCTCTTCCATTCGGGGTTTGTGATAGTCTGGAACGGAAGTGCTGAAATTTTATTTGGGGTGGCTCGTCTTCAAACCGGAGGATTAGCTTGGTGTCTTGGTCCGAGGTTTGTAAGCCAAAGCCGGATGGCGGCTTGGGTATGAAAGATCAAAGGCTCATGAACCGCGCTCTGTTGATGAAACTAGCATGGCATCTTTTATCTAAACCCGATTCTCTTTGGTGTCGGGCCCTTCGGGCCAAGTATAGGCTACAGCCGTTGGACATGGGCGAGGGGTTTGTAGTTCCCTCGGGCTCGTCTGTGTTGCGCTCCATTCGTGATGTGTGGAAGGAGACCTTGGTGGGGTGTCGCTGGTCGCTAGGCAATGGTCGGACAGTTCAGTTTTGGTGGGATAGGTGAATTAATTGTGAGACCCCACTGATTCGTTTCGCGACGGCTCCCATACCCGAGGCGCTGTTATTTTCGAAGGTGGCAGATTTTGTGTCGCCGGATGGATCGTGGAACTGGGCGCTGTTTCAGAACTATTTGCCCGCTACTAGCTTGCTTCGTATTTCTGCTATACCACCGCCGCCGGCACATGGGGGTGAGGACTCGCTGTTTTGGGGCCTGTCTGCTGACGGCCGTTTTTCCACCAAGTCGGCTTACTCGGCGTTAGGGTCATCTGCGGGGCGCCGTGGTGATCGGATTTTGTCACTGATATGGAAGTGGGTAGGCCCTCAGCGTGTACGACAATTCCTTTGGTTAGCTGCTCGGGACTGCTTGTTGACTAACGAAATGCGGCAGCGTCGCCATATATCTTTGGATTCGGTGTGCCCTATTTGTTCGGCTGAGTGCGAGACGGCCCTCCATGCGCTGCGGGATTGAAAGACGGCGAAGGACACTTGGCAGCGTCTACTCCCTCGCGATTTTTGGGAGGTTTTCTTCTCGCTGGGACTGCGGCAATGGTTTTTGCAGAATTTATGTGGAGACTTAAGCCGTGCGGCTGAGGATTGGGTCTCGATCTTCGGCCTGACAGCTTGGAGATTGTGGCGTTGGCGGAACATTAAGGTCTTCCAGGGTGCGGATGTTTCTTTGTCTCAAAGGCTCGGCGAGGTCTCCTCTTTTCTGCGCAAGGTGAACTGTAGTTTGGACGGTGGCCGACAGCTCGGAGTGTATTACCCTCGGGAATTAAGATGGTTATCGTGGGCTAGTCCGCCGGAGGGGGTACTCAAGGTCAACTCGGATGGCAGCTTCAACCCTTCGTCGGGGATGGCTAGTGCGGGTGGCGTTATCCGCGATCATTACGGTAATTGGGTTCATGGTTTCTTGATGAACATCGGCTTTTGCTCTATTATTGGCACCGAACTTTGGGGTTTGTTTCAAGGGCTCCGGTTGGCTTGGGATATAGGGGCGCGTAAGGTGCAGGTTGAGGTTGATAATAAGAGCATCGTTGACATGGTGCAGCAGGGCTCTCGCTCTGGGGTTCATGGCGGCCTTCTGAATGGAATTACGGAGCTTTTGGGTCGCCAATGGGTGGTGGAGGTCCGTCATGGTTACCGGGAGACGAATTTTGTGGCGGATTTTTTTGCTTCTTTGGCGGCCAAGGGACCGAGCGGGTTTCATGCGTTGGCGAGTCCTCCGCCAGGAGTAGGCATGTGGTTGCTTCATGATCAGGCTGGGGTGTCATATCCTCGATCGGTTCCTCCTTAGGCAGTAGCCTCCTTCTTTGTACCGAAAAAAAAAAAAATTGTAGTACCTCATTCAATTTATAAAATTTCTCGGATTTATTCTATTTATCGGCATTTTTATTTTATTTGCTATGCTATAACTATTTTAATTGTTTGCATATTATACATAATAAGACATGAATACTCATCAAGAAACCGTCTCTCCAAACTTAGAGTTTTGATATATCATTGACACCGATAAACACATTAAAATAAAAACAGAGGTACAATGATACGTGAGAAATCTTATATTATTTTGTGAGCTAATTTGCATATTTGAGTATTTGATTTTAGTGTATTATTCAAGTTTTCTCACGTATTTTATTTTGTGAACGGACATACACCAATATTTGGATTTTGTGTCTATTTTGCAGTTTAGAGACTATTTGATGATATGGCTATTTGATTGAGGGGAATTTATTTTCCTTTGGACTCTTGTTATTGGCCTTAAGATGAGAATTAATTGGTAAGGAGTTAAAGGGAAACTGGACTCTTAGTTTATTGGAAAGGAGGAAATTAATTCATCTTGGGGAAGGAATTGGTGGGATATATTCCATACATGCTGGGACTTGGAGACGGGAACATAGGGCAGGGAAGAGTACTTGTGCTGAGGATTTATTTGCTGCCATGAAGTGATTCGGCTGTAGTTTAATTTGTTTTCAAGGGAGTTTGTTATTTATTTTTATTCTCTATTTCCTATTTTGATTGAAGATTATGAATGTTAGTATTTGTTTTTTATCATTTAGCTATGAGTAGCTAAACACTATTTCGGTTATAGGGACGTTGAACCCTCGATGACTATGTTTGATTAATGCAATTTTATTTTGTTTTACCCGTCGTATAAAATTGATTGTGTTATTCTAGTTTCATGTCATAATATGTATTCTTTAATTTAGCTCGATCACCTAAGTTGAGGATTGCATGTTAATTGCTAGATTTAAGACTTCGATCCGTGTAATTGTCGTAGTTCTTATTTCGCTTGTAGCAACTAACAGTCGTGCATTGTTAGGGATAACACAACATAAGTTACATGAACCGAGCTTGTGTGTTTGTGGCTTAGATCGGTCTATTTTCTTAGATTCTAATGCAACTAGTGGATTAAATTATGAGAGCTTATTCCGAGTAGTTCGCTAGTAGAATTAATTGAAGAGCCTGTTTCGATTAAGTATAATTAAGGGAGAATTCGGGTAGCCGAGCTTATTGCTATCTAGGACCGGTAGTTTTAGAAGACGAGTGAAACTTGATAAATGCATTAATTGGACTAGTTAACCGAGGGTGTAAACCGACCTAGGACCGATTTCATTCTTATTTCCATTAGATTATTTGTTATTTCTATATCCACATTTTGCACTTTAATCATTTATTTCTAGTTCTAGTTTATTTTCTCGTTTTGCTAGTAGTTTCGTTCTAAATCAAAATCCCCCCTTTTTTTATTATTATTTTTTTTAATCTAATTAATATAATAAAATTATGGTTTATACCACACTCCCTGTGGGATCGACCCTTGCTCGCCACTACTACTAGTTGGTAGGGGTAAGTCGAGGAAAATTTTATAAATATAAATTTGCCGCGAGACGACGCGCGGTCATACAATAAAAGAGTTAACCTTAGTCAATGCAGAAGAAGTTGCCCGAACCACGCACACCATTAGGTTGCCTCCCAACAAGCGCCTCTTTTTAATGTCGTTGGCCCGACTATTACTCTCTTTTCATCAAAAGAATCAGGGTGGCTTTCGAGGTGGCCTCAAGGGAGGCACAAATCTCATCATACCATGTTCTTCAAAATCCCAACTTCGTGGCGTTGGATTCTTCCCCGAACCTTTGACGCTAATTTCTCAAGGATATCTAGCAGCTCACGCTCAATCACGGTCACCGTCTCATCAAGTTCCCATTTGCGCCTTACGTTTGTGTCGATTGTCTCAAGAGGAGGGATATGAAGGCCCAAGAATTACTTCAATGCATCCTTGCTCAGTACCCATTTCATATTAGAAGACATAAGACAAGATTCAGCTTCTATCGGCACAAGGGCAAAAAGAACGATACACTTTTTTGGCTACAGCAAGCCGAGTATGGGGTACCCCCATATTGTGCTGCTCAACCCCATTTTTCACAGCTTGGTTCTCTTTTTCGCTCGCATTCTTCTCGATATGAGTCTTCGGAGCTTCTAATTCTTTTCCACTCCGCAAAGTGATGGCACTAACATTCTTCGAGTTGATCACGGATTGAGATAGGAGTCGGCCCCCGAGTTGTGCATCTAGTCGACTCATGTGTTCCGCCAATTTACTTACTTGGCCTTCTAAATTCTTGATGTACACTCATTGGTTCTTGATGCTCATCCCATGGTTCCTGATGCTCGCCTCAATACCTTGCTGAAATTTCAACGTGTTAGCCGTCAATATGCCTTCATCATATCCTCGAGCGACGGGTTGCGATCTCTCTCAACTGATAGCTCGGAATACCCATGGAAAGAGTTCGAGTACTCTCCCAATCCATATTCAAACTCAACTCGATCTCCAATTCACGAGCCTCGTATCTCCCTCTCATATTGATAAGGAGACCGGTGGGTATAGAAATCATGCAAATAAGTTGCCATTTTCGAACAATTGCGCCAAACTCGCTAATATCGCCAAAGACACAAGTTACTCTCTGGAGTATGGGCCACCCAGTATTCTGCAAGGTAAAAAACAAGGAAAAAGAAGAGGGTAAAAGATGATAAAAATAAAATGGTAAAAAAATCATAATTCAATTAGTACTCAGAAACCACATTCAATAACACCACTCCCCGACAATGGCCCAAAATTTGACCGCGCGTCGCAACGCGTCAAATTAATATTTATATTTTTCCTCAACTAACTACTAATAACTAGTAGTAGTGGCGAGCAAGAGTCGATCCTACGAGGAGTGTGAATTTTCTCGTATTAATTGAAATTATAAAATAAATTGAAGATGAGGAGTTTTGATTAATAACTAAGATCCTAATTAATTAAATAAAATTTAAACAATTAAAATAAAAAAATAAAATAAATTAAGAGAATTTTCTAGTTCACGTTTCCATCTAAGCACTCTCTCGACTAGCCTAACTAATTGTGACAATAAGATTCACTACCTCCTGAAATTACTAGCCCTAGATAGCAACACGCTATGGTACCCGAATTCCTTACTTTTAGTTTAACTATCTAAATTTAATCCAATAGCCGCTTTAGGATCTAGAAGAATAAGACAATCTAAGTAGTGAATCCAATCGCGTGGTTCACTTAATTAGATCGTGTTATTCTCGGTAGTTACCAACTTCTGGTTGCTACTTATGAATTAAACTCAACAACAATCACGGATTGCAAGTTCAATTCTAGCATAAAACATGAAAAATCTTATTTAGGTGATCAATCTAAATAAAATCAAACACATTATGGTTGGTCTATCAAAATAACACAAAACAATTTCATAAAAACAGTAAATAGTCAATTACCGTAATTAATAAAATATAGTCAAGTACGTATGGTTCGACATATCCGAAAAAAAAATAAAAATTAGCCTAGCTAACATAGTAAATAAAAAAGAAAAGAGAAGAATAAAGTTATCATATTCTCGTGTGCCGGTGGGGCCTTCCTATGCTTTTGATCGGACTCCGGCTCCAAGTATTCTTTCTCCTCTGTTGCGGCGTATGTCTTTTTTTTTTCTTTTTTTATTTTTTTTCTTTTAATCAAGAATCCTACGCGGGGCTGCGTCTCCTGTCGCAAATGCTCCTCTCAATTAAATCTCTTCCTAACTTTCCAAGATCCATTCAATGAGTCATACGTGGCCTCTAATGTTTTTCTTTGCAAATAAATCCTCTTCCAACTCTCACTTTGGGCTGTGTTTTTGGATGGTTTATGATCCAATCCTTTCTTTCTTTTGTTTCTGTATTCCCTTTTATTTGCCCATTGAGTCCAATATATTTGGGCTTTTAATTTCATTAACCTTGAGCCCAATTACGTAGCTTATCGAGTATGGGGCATCTCATACTAACCTACTCAAATTCTCTTTTGCTACCACGCAGTCTATGAAAATATTCCAATGTCTTGTATGTAAAATATAAAATTATCAAAGCACAAAAATTTATCTAAAAAAATAAATAAATAAAAAAAAACATAAGTGCAACAAAATTAAGCATATAAACATGCGCTAATTAATATATAAAATACACACTTTCTCCAACTAATTAACTAATATTTCACCGAGGTCGATCTTTTTTCTTTTTCTTCTTTCTAATTATAAGAGATGAGCATAATGCCAAATATTATATTATGCTAGCTTGACATATATAATAACATGTTTATTTTGTTCTTTTCCAAAATATATAATTTGCATATACCACTACAAGAAAATGATGAAATTCCAACGAAAATATATTTTAAAAGAATTATTTTAACGGCAATTCCAACGGATATTTCAATACTATTATTTCCGTTGGAATTTTTCAATGGACTCCAACAGAAATTCCGACAAAATTATTCTCTTGGAATGTGTTTTCCATTGGAATTTCCGTTGGATTTTGACCATTCTAACGGTGGATTTTCCAACTGGGGTGGAAATAAAAATTCCAACGACATTTGCATATTCCAACGAAAATTCCTACGGTAAAAAGTCGTTGGAAATATAGCCGTTGGAATCATCAAATTCAATCTAAAATTCCAATGAAAAGTACATTCCAACGAAAAAATAGAATTTTTATTGGAACCATTCCAACGGAAGCTATACCATTGGAATATCCATTGGAATTTCTATTGGAATATATTACCATAAGATTTTCTGTTGGAATATGACAATTATTTTGTAGTGTACGTAGCAATTAAAATTGTTTAACGAGAGTGCGTCTATTTCCACTGGAAGGTTGTAGCTGAAAACTAATACATCATGCACAAGTGCCTCTTTAAATTTCAAGTCTGAAATGTCCCGAAGGGGACATCCAATAAAATTGGAACGATACAGAGAAGATTAACACGACCCATGCGCAAAGATGACACGCGTAAATCGAGAAATTTCAAGTCTGAAATTCATATTTCGACCAAAATTATCTCCATATTTGTCAATTTTAAAGAATTTACAACCTAAATTCAATTTTTTTTATCAAAATTATGCACAAGCTGATCAACATGAAGAATATATAGATGGTCGAAATCCAAAGATTTCAACCAAAAATTGTCCTGAAATTGATCGATTTAAATAATTGTATATGATACTACTTTTAATAACTATATATATAGTTCCGTACTTTCGTTGCATTTAAAAATTTTCCACTTCCGTACTTTCGTTGCATTTAAAAATTTTCCACTATAACTGCAAACCCTCATCATTTTCTATAAATTTACAAAACAATATTGAATTAAGTTAATATGTATGCTTGTATTTTTATAATAACTGATTACAGTCAATAGGCAGATGTTGAATTGGTCATTTGGTATAATTCGTTAGGCACTTGGCAAAATAAATAAATAAATAAATAAATAAATAAATAAATAAATAAAAAAATAAATGAATTTTGATATAAGCAATTGGAAAAAAAAAAAAAAATAAAAATAAAAATATCCTCCTTATATATAATTCCCAAATGCGCTAAGTATACGTGGTTGCTTCTGGTGCTTCGGAATCCTATTTGGCGAAGAATCATGCTTCGTAATTAGGTTTGGATAAATAATATTGATATATTAATAATTAATAATTTATGTTCGGGTATTCCATAAATATTATTTAGCTAACTTAGGTATTTTAATATCACTTTTACTAATATAACCTTTTAATTCTTTGTAATTTTACATAGCGAGACACTAAGTGACTAATATATCCCTGAATTTTGAATTGTTTTCTTGAATAAGCTATTGAATTATAAATGTATTTTAAAAGTTGATAACTTTTGTATTTCTTATCGGTTTCACATATATAATATATCAAATTAATCATCTTTTGGTGATCTTCGATTTGACATCCATATTGTGTATATGGAATAAATAAATTATATTTATCTTTATAATAATAAAAATAATAATATTTATTTAAATTCATTAGAAAAATAAAAATTATTTCTCAATTGATATATTTATATGTAATGTAGTTATATATTATAAGTTAAAAAAATTAGTATAATATAAAACAAGTAAGTTGCACAAATAAAAAGTGTCATAATAAATATATAATAATATATATATTCTTATAAAAGGTATTTAAATTTTCAAACTACTTTTTCTCATTAATTTTAGATTTAAAAAAAAAAAAAAATTAGCAAGCACCCGTGTAATACACGGTTGTTGTACTAGTTTTAATATATAAGCAAACAATATACATAAATTATTACATAGAGCCATGAGTACATTATCATATTTATTGCATTTTTTCCCTGTGAAATTCTCACAAATTCTTGAATTTCACAGTTCTACCAAAAATAAAAAATAAAAACAAAAGCAATGAAATAAAATACATATGAAGCCTAGTCAACTGTCAGCAATGTCTTCAACAAATAAACTGAAGATCATCACAAAGAATTAAATCAATTCAATTTAATTCAATTCAATTCAATCAAATAAATATATATATAATAAAAAAAAAACCTTATTTCCCAATCAGCAGAAGCTCCACAGCCTGATATCTCCATCTTCGTCGAAATCCTCCGAACCCATCATATTCACCGTCGGATCGAAAAATGATCCGCCCATCACATCGTGGTACTCTTTGGACTCCAAGTTGTACCAATCGCATTCGTCCACGTAGGCCGTAGCTGCCAGCGATATCGGGTCATTGTCCACGCGGGCTGCCACGGAGGACAGGCAAGGCGATGAGTTGGAAGAAGACGACGATGACGTGGCGGCTGCTGCAGCAGCAGCAGCAGCCGCAATCCTCTGGATAGACTTTGGGGACAAATTGGTCATTTGGCAGTCTTGTGGGGCGGTTTTTATGGAATCGGGGAAGTTGAGGTTTGCGGACGGGCCCTTGAGGCAGAGGAGGGCCGCGTCGTAGGCCCGGGCGGCGGCCTCGGGCGTGGAATGGGAGCCGAGCCAGATACGGGTCTTCTGATTGGGTGCCCGAATTTCGGACACCCATGAGCCCCAGCTTCTCATTCTTACACCCTTGTACTTCTTTTTGGTGTTTGTGGATTGATTCTTGTTTTCTGTCTTCACCATTTTTTTTTTTTTATATATATATATTTTTTAAGATAGTGAAAATTGTGGTGAGTGATTTTGGAGGGGTTTAGGGGGACAAGATATATCTATTTATAGATGGAGTTTTTTTTGGGGGGAAAAAGGTTTGGCTTTGTTTGGGAGCACTTGTTCTACAAAAGTCCATCTTAAAAATGGACTTTTCATTAAGTGCATTTACAAAAGTTCTTACACAATTTTCACATATGTTTGGTGAATCTCATTTTAAATAAGTGCTTTAGTTACTTATTGGGAATAATTGTGAAATAGATTTTAGAAGTAGCTAATTCTCACTTCTACAAAATGGACTTATTGAGAAGTGACTTTTCTCAAAAGTGCATTCAATATAAATCACCAAACACCCTAAAATTATTCAGATGGACTTTTAAGTCTAGAAGCCCATTTCAAAAGTGTTTCCAAACACACACATTGTTTGTCAAACGTGTGTAATTAACACATGAAAGTGTGTATTGGGTGACAGGTGGTTTACAGAGTGTTTTTTTTTTCGGATTAAAAATGGCAGTCTCTAACCTCAGTCGATAGTGACTCGAGACAACATCTCTAGTTCTTTTTTTTTTAATAATGATTTATACGGTAATTGGAGCTATGTCCCGACTAATCTGTTGGTCGACTCGGATCGCACACTTAACAATGACATCAAACTGCCCACTTGAGCCAACTTATGTTGATTCGAAGCTTGTTTTCTTGTGTGGAAGGTGAGATTAACATATTTTTTACACGGAGCTAATAGGTAATCATATTTTTTTCTAAATATGATATTTGGATATTAAATTATGCATATTTGTTGAAAGATCGATATAATAGAGATGAATCTTGATAAAGTACTTACTCAAACCTAAATTAACACACATTATAATCGAATTACGATATTATTATACCTTATAAGTGTTTTTAACAATTAGCTAGACGAACTAATAGAGAAGGCTTACTGATCTAGACGAGCTAGCTAATTATCTAATCGATATATGTACATGAGATGTTCATGAGTAGCTAATTATCTAATATTCTTTTATTATGAATATTATTGATAATTGAATTTTTTTTTTTTTTTGGTAGCCAGCCACGGAATCCAGAGCTATGCTCCGACTAATCCGTTGGTCGACTCGAATCGCATACCTGACAGTGGTGGGTGAGTCTGATCCCAACAAGAGTTTTCTGCATCCACAAGTACTCGAACCCGAGATCTTGCTTAAGCGACATCAAGCTGCTTACCACTTGTGTCAACCCAGTTGATAATTTGAATTTCTAACTTAGGTATTGGAGTATTTAGGCTGATTTAATTAAGCCACATGGTGTAGGTTATTATTAAAACTGTAACGTACAACATAAAACAAATCTTGGACTGTGTATATATATAATAATATTCAACAAATACTCCTTCAGATGTCACATTCAAATATTAAACAAAGTAAATATTACAGTGCATATGCTATGAAAAGAAATATAATTAAAACTTAACATCATTAAGCAGCTTCGAGGATTTTGCTTATGGGGAGTACGTGTAAGTTTATATAAACATATAAATTAAAATTTGTTGTCTAACTTTAATTTGCAGGTGAAAATGAAACAGCTGTTTCTAATCTGTCATGCATGCAAACTCTCTATATATATATAACGCGTTTTTTAGGGCCTTAAAATTAAGAGCAATTTATATATTAAAAAAAATTAAAAAAACATGTGGACAAAAAAAAAANNNNAAAAAAAAAAAAAAAAGGAAGTGGACAACAATAAAAAGCACGTATTTAAGGAATACGTTTTCCATACAATTTGTGTAGAAAACGTATTCCTTAAATACGTTTTTCCAGATTTCTTTACAAAAGAAAGCGTATTCAGTGAATACGTTTTACAATTAAAAAAATGGTAAAACGTATTCACTGAATACGGGGTTTTTATTTTGGTCCACTCTCATTTGTTTGTGTTTTTTTTTTTTCCACACCTTAATTCGTTTTCAATTTTTTGGTAAAAAATTCCTTAAGTTAATTGTCTTTATTTTTTTCTGTCTATTTTTTTTCGTCATTTTTTTTTTCGCTTCTTCGATTGTGTGACGTATATGGAAGTTATGTGGATGAAAGGGAAACAATAAAAAAGATATATAGCACGAGTTTGCAATTATATATAGAGGTGTAGCCAAAACTAATTTTAATCGTGGGCTGCATATTATTGTAGCTATTATTGGAATCAGGTAAACATAGTCATAGTTCGGCTCGGCCTGAACTGGCACAAACCGGCCCGTGACACTAACTGGAATCAGAACCAAGGGTTCGTCCTTTTAAAAAAAAAAATTTTATTTAATTATTTATTATTTTTTCAATGAAACAGGCGGCCAAGGACCGATAGTTCAATAAACCGGCCCGTGCATATGTTCGGGCCGGTTTAGGGCCTTCCAACCCTCGGCCCGGGACCGACGGTATTAACCTGGAATCGGTTTTGGCCATGAAGTACTAGAATAGAGTTATTTGTTAACAAATTCCCGTTCGAATTTGTAAAAATTTAATCTCAACTCGTTTATATATTTAAACAAGTCAAATTTAAACAACTAATCGAACTTGTCAACCAAACAAGTGGAGTCGAACATGTTTGGAATCAACTCTATAAGAGTTTTTTCTTTGTCTAGAGAATTAGGCCAAATTAATTATTGAAAGTGAAGTCAACAAAAACCAAACGAAAATGATTAAATGACTGTGCAATGAGACAAATCCAATTAAATAGCCCACATGAGAAGTGAGTGTCAAGCTTAGTTATCCAACTGATAAATATCCCGCAGAGAGTGTTGGGCTACATTATAAATCCAATTGATAAAAATATAGTAAGAGCACAATTATCATTTGGCTATACAGGATTGTCTTCTTTTCTCTCACTACGATCATCACTTATCCACCACTTTGGTCAAATGAGCGAATTCAACCTGAATTTTAAAATAACCACTCTGAAATTAGATTGGGCTAAATAAAAAATTACATAGATTATATACATATTTTTTGAGGAAATTACTTGGGGCACAAGTCCACAAGTAATTATTTGCAATTTTACACTTCCACATTAAAATTTAGCAAGATTACGAAATCCTCTAATTTATATTTCAATTTGACGGAACATTAAGTTAAGGAGTAATAATATATTTTATTCAATTAACACAGATTAGAAAGGATAACTGACAAAATTAAAGCAAAACTAACCCCCTTATTCTCGCATTATCAATGTTCATCTCTCTCACACGCCCAAATCCACGAAACACTCAACGTAAACTGCCTTATCAGTAAACCCTAGGTTCCATTTTCATGGCAAAAACCAAAATCCCTACCATAGCAGGCAACCCCCCATCTCGCGGTGCCGTTGTTGATGCACATAGGTGATCCATTACTCGTATCAAACAAATCGCGGCGGCGGGGAGGAGGATTTGGCGAGTGTTTGTCCCATTTTTGTTGCGTTTTTTTGTATTTATTTTATCTTTCTTTTCCCCCCGTTTGAGGTCTTTTCTTTAGTTTTAGGCTGTTTATTGATTTATGATATGTTTTCCTACATTTTGAGTCTTCAGGTGTTTTTTGTTTGTTTTTCCAGTTTTCTTTTGTGCTTTGTCGTTTTTGGTGTGTAGGTCGAAAGATTCGGGCGAATTTTCTCTTTAGGAAAAGTTGGTTTCGAGAGCATAACTGGATAGAGGGGTTCGTTAGCGACGCGTAGGAAAAAACGGAACTCAATTCCGAGTTCGGATGAGCTCAAACGAGGCGAAAACACAAAATGGCTCAGTGCAGTCCAGAATCTCGCGACTCGCTAGCATAAAGTCGCGACTCGCGACTTTAACAGAGCCTCCAGCAGCCCAGCGACCCGTCTAACTCGCGAGTCGCGAGTCAACTCGCGAGTCGCGACCCTGCCGACCCTGTTTTTTATTTTTGCTCGTTTTTACTCGTTTTAGCTCCGTTTTTCGCGCACTATATATCAAATCGAACCTCCAGACCTAAGGAACAACCCTCAATATCGTTCCTTTCAAGTTTTCTCTCCAAAAACTCAATATTGTTAGGATAATTTTCTCCGCTTTTCTTTTTATTTTCTCATGCTTGGATTGTTGGACAGAAAGACATCTGGATTGAAATCTTTGAAGTTTTAATCCGATTGTAAGTTTTTCAATTCTACTTTATTATTGTTTATTGGTTTTATGTTATTAATCCCAGTTAACATGAAATTGAATCTAAGCATGAGGTAATCTATTCACCTAGGGTTAGGGATTTTGATTCTTGTTTGAATTATGTGGAATGTGTTTTGTTCAATCTATGCGAGTTGTGTGAATTATAGTGTTAGTTGATTGATCACCATTCTAACCTAGTTAATCGACGTTTAGAACCGAGAGGGGAGGCGTTGGTCGATTTAGGCTCGTATAGAGTAGACATGTTCGGAAACGTATTGTCTATGTGTTGCTTGTTTGAATAAGTTTATCGTTTATGTATGTGCTCTTGTTACGAAGAGTTATTGAGCATAGCCCTCTAGACGTGTAGGCTTGTTAAATCTTGTAACCGAACAAATAAGTGTTAAACATAGTTTGAAACTTGATGAGATTTCCCGACCCCTAGAACTTCTTTCTTTTCTCTAGAGATTTAATTGTTATTTATTTAAATTGCTTTTCTAGTTTGCTTTTTTTAGTTAAATTTCCAAATCAATCGTGATTAGAATGTTTAGGATTTATTTTCATTTCGTTTGTGATCAGTACCAATGCTAAATTCCGAACCGTCTTCCTTGAGAGATCGACCCGCGGAACGAATCTTTTGATTCGGTTCTCGGTAAAATAAAAATAATTTGCTACAACAGCGAGCCTCCGGTGCGTCTGCATGATGGAAAAGTGGGTGGAGAAGAAATTCGGCAAGAAGATAGCCGCCTGGATGGTATCTGGCCCCGATTTGTAGATGAAGAAGCCCCGTTGATCGAGTCGGATGTCGATGCGGTGATTTTTTTTTATCCCGGCGGTTATTTTAAAAGCGACAACAATGGACTTCGGCGGTAGTGCATCCCTCCCCTCATCCTTCCCAGCGAGGAGGTCGAGTTGGAGATAACGAAGGCGAGGCCTGAAGCTCGGGATCGTAGAGATCTAGACAATATATGTTGTGTATATAGGCAGTATATTTTTAGTATATGTTTTTGTATACAGAATCACATATATGTTTAGTTTATAAAATATGTTAATGCAAGGTTTAGGTTTCCTATGTTCAGCAGAATTATCTATTGTGGTTATAGTTAGTATATTTTTGGTATATAAATTGCGTTTTTCTGTACAAGACGGACACCGAAATATTTTTCCGTATATGTTGTGGTTATAGTTAGTATATTTTTAGTTTACATATTGCATTTTTCTGTACAAGACGGACACCAAAATATTTTTCTGTATATGTTGTGGTTATAGTTAGTATATTTTTAGTATATATTGCGTTTTTTAGTACATAACATGTAATAAATCGGTTTATACTTGTTTTATAATCTATAACGATTTATATAACATATAAGTATATATATATATATATATAGAGAGAGAGTTTTTTTGTTTTTTATTTTTTTAAAAAAATATGCAACCACAATATAAATAATTTTATTTATTTTTTATTAGTATTAATAGATAATTTATAATAAAAAATAAAACTATTTTTTATTTTGTATATGAAATATAGATGTCAAATTAAAGCTCGTCGAAAGGTGATTAATTCGATATATTATATATGAAAAATTGATAACAAACAATAAAGTTATTAAGTTTTGAAAATTGTTGGTTTTTGTTACAAGCAAAGTTAAAAAAAATAATAATAAATAAATACATATGAGTGGATATTGCATCCATTTCTTTTGGTACTGATTTTTCAAATTTAACTTATTTCGTATCAATGCTAATCTTATCTACTTGATCATATATGTGCAATATTTTTATATTCACATAGCATGGCTTTGATACATCACGTTCGCATGGCTTAAA
>CACSLK010034002.1:2784363-2834218 GCA_902706635.1 Striga hermonthica | reverse complement strand
TGATCATAAAGATAAAATATACTGAACATAAACAAAAAATATACTTATACTGCACATATAAAAGTAAGTTGTTGAACATAAACCAAATATATTAAAACTACGCAATTTATTTCTATGAACAAATACCAAAATATACTGCACATATACATTCTATGTGACGTGAAATATACTCCAAAATCGTGAGTGGTTAGTGAAATATATATATACTGAACATATACCAAACAATATATTGTTGAACATAAACCCCGAATAAACTGAACATAAAGATAAAATATACTGAACATAAACCAAAAATATATTTGTACTGCACACATAAAACTAAACTGTTGAACATAAACCAAAAATATTAGAAACTACATGATTTATTTCTATGAACAAATACCAAAAATATACTGTACATATACCTCAGAAAATTGTGCGGAAAATATGGGTACATAAAACCGTTTATTATTCTCTGATTTTCATTCCATATACATTAGGTACGTTTTTTTAGGGAGGTACCCCAAATCGTGCGGAAAATATGGGATTGAGGTCCACCCTTAAATGTAACTGACTTTTAGGTAAATATGCAGTAAATGTTCTTTATTTAGGTATAGTTACAATTATTTGTTTATGAAAGGTATATTTGTAATATTTTCAATTTCATGTAGGAGACTTAAAAATTTCCCTTTTATTTTCATCTTGTCTTGGTGGGCTTGGATTTTTCGATCCTTGACTGATTTTAATTCATGAAAGCCTATATTATATTATAATAATAATAATAATAATAATAATAATAATAATAATAATAATAATAATAATAATAATAATAATAATAATAATAATAAGCAGCAACTCGAAAATGCGAGCTAGAAATGTGGGATGTTAGCCTTATCTATTGGTTTAATTTATAATGGGCTAACTAAGTGATTTCATGCTCACCACACTTTGTCCCAATTATTTTATAACACTCGCGATTAAAGAAATGAAAAATCAGCCTCGAATTGCATTTGGAATTGTTCATGAGTTTATATAAGTGTAACATATTAGTACAAAACGTTGAGTACAAGCTTAAAAACACAACTGTGATAATTAACTGAGGCCAAAAGGCAGATAATATATCATTGTACGGTTGGATCGTACTGTCTAAGAGCAACTCCAACGTTGAGTATTCCTTTAAAATAGCGCAAAATTTCCGCTCCAGTCCCACACTACAATTTAACGTCATTGCAGATGAATGAACAGTGTTGCGGCACTTCTAGCGCACACTGTAGCAATGCGCCACATTTTTTAATTTTTTTTAATGTATTTTAATGTAATATTAATGAGAAATTTTTGTATAATGTGTACTAATAAATGTCTTTTTATGCTAAACAAATGTATGTAATATAATTTTTATGCTAAATAATTTTATGTTTTTTTATTTATTGATGTATTATATATATATATATATTCATTTTAAATAAAAATAAATAAAATACCCAAACATTTATATAAGATTAAATATACATATATATACACTACAAAAAAATTGGTATATTCCAACGGAAAATCCTATGGTAATACATTCTAATGAAAATTTCAACAGATATTCCAATGGTATAGCTTCCGTTGCAATGATTCCAACGGAAATTCCAGCGTAAATATTCCATTGGAATGTGTTTTTTATTGGAATTTTAGATGGAATTTGATTATTCCAATGGTTTTTTTACCGTAGGATGTTGCATTGGAATATGTAATTTCCGTTGAAATTTTTATTTCCACCCTGTTGGAAAATCTACCGTTGTAATTGTCAATATCCAACGGAAATTTCAATGAAAAACTCATTCCGACGGAATAATTTTGTTGGAATTTCCTTTGGAATCCATTAAAAAATTCCAAATGGAAATAATAGTATTGAAGTATCCTTGGAATTGCCGTTGGAATAATTCTATTGAAATATATTTCTGTTGGAATTTCATCATTTTCTTGTAGTGATACCAATTTATTTGAAATAAGAAAATGAATAAATAATAATATATTTGATGTAAAGTAAAATGTCGAGATAAGGGCTCGAAAAGAATGTTTAATTCTACCCTGAAGTAGAGTAAAGTTCATGTTAGAGTAGAGATAAGGTTAGAGATTGGTCTAATTTTTTTGTCTTTGAGTGAAAATGCCCTCTTATTTTCATAAGAGCTTAGTTGTTCTTCTTTTTTTTTTTCTTTTTTCTTTTGTTATATACTATTTTTTACGATAAATTTGAAGCACCTTCACTACATGAAGCCCCATCTGAGGTCCAATCAAAGATCGATGTTTTTTTGTTATTTCATTCGATTTTTTTCTTAAACAAGACCGAAATGGACACAAAAATAACTAGTCATCATAAATATGAGTAATGTTCCCCTATGCACGGTGGGTACATGTTAATATGTCACGCCTTATATGACATGCACACATTAGTGATGTATTATTTTTAACATATTAACATTACCAATGTGTGCATGCCACATAAACGATGGACATATTAACATGTGCCCACCGTAGATACGTAAACATTATTATCATAAATATTAGCCACTAGCTCTCTAACTTGTTGATGATTTTGGTAGAATTTTTGCCGCTTGGAACTAAAGGCTCAGTTGGCAGTACAATCATATGGCATTATTAATTAATAAGAGATGTTCCTTTGTTGATGAGTTCAAATTTCACTAATGAATACTTACTAGGATTATATTGTTCGCCTTTTTCCTAAGTACATGTTGGGAAAATGAGGAAATGGGAATCGAGCTCAACTACAATCTGCTGATTTATGAATGCTTTTATTATTCATAACGCGTCTATAATTTAGTGGAATGTGATAAATATTGTGACAAGAATCGCAAAAATTGAAATCACCTTAATGTTGTATTATTGTTGGTTTGGAATGTTGTCTACAGTTTCAAAATACCAAATTGATATAGTGTGTACAGCTCGGTTATAGACCGGAGTTCTCCTGGCTCGACCTAAGCTGGAGTTTGATAGGCCGACCAGGTCGACGATATTAGGAATGTTTCTCAGAGGTGTTAGGTCGATTGGGTAAACCTAACGACCTATTAGTCGAGCCAGTACAAGAAGGGAGTTGAACAACTTCCTTCTTGGGCAACAAGACATTTGTTGACGATCGATTTTGCCAAGATTACGAAGCGATAATATGTTAATTTTGAATGGGAACAAGACATTAAGATAATAAGATAGTCGACGAATTAGGTGTTTGTGTTAATAAGTTTGTACTGAGATTTATTGATAAACTTGGATCATTTTATGATTTTTTTATTATTCATGCCTAAAAAACTGATATTTCTGATGGTTTTCAAGTAGAATTCGATGCCCTCTTTTGTTGTCGGGGCATGGTTCTTTATATACAATTAGGTAGAAGTATCTCGAGACACGTGGCAGGTTTTAGGCGGATCTACTGCATGCAAGCCAACACGTGTCGGGACACTCATCCAATTTACCAGTTTAATGGTCGGTGGAATCGTTCACACTGGACGGTGCGAACCAATTCTAGGGCGGCAATCCTTTTCACATTGAATCAACGAAATCATGAAGAAAGAGGTTTATAAGTCCGGGGACGATGTAAGAGTTTTACCCCTCGAGAGTCTGCCATTAATATCGACCACATCGAGAGTCTGCAATTTTTTTAAGAAGAGGATTACAGGGAGGAGACTCTGCGAATTTACTGTTCCAGAATTTTTGAGAGCCTTTTTCAGAGAGACAATAAAACTTCTCTCCCTTCAATTATTTAATTTTGGGAGACTTCGAGACGGATGACTCTATAGCTTAATTTATGTTTTCATTTTGGTTTAAAAAAGAAGAAAAAAAAAAAAGAAAGAGGGAGTGGGCCATAAGGAAGGATGACTAGACAAGACAAAAGAAAAAGTAAAAGAATTTGACCAAATTTACTGAATACATGGACTGAATTAATTGAATTGTTGAATATTATTTCGTATACTAATACTAATGTTGTGATTGAGGAGTATTTAAGTTAAATTTATTTTATTATGTATTTTATTTATAAATATATATTTATTATTGTTTATTTAGAAATTAGATATAACTTGCTCGAATTACCCACGCTATACGCTACGCTATTTACGCTACGCAATATTGAGACCAAAACGCGATGAATAACGCTATACGCGTTTTAAAACGCTGGGTCATGGTGACGTTGGCCTGAAGAAAATATGATCTGGAGTGAGATCGGGAAAGAGGTATAGTATCGATGTATATACTTAGTGCCTTAAGATCTTGGTGTACTGTCGACATAACCTCGTCGACCACATCATTATTGTTTAATAGAGAAATCCAGATCGATATATTTTTATGTATAACAGAAGGCCCCCAGGTTTCTCGAACCTAAAGATATATGGCGGTCATAGAAAGCTTTTCAATTTGATCTTTGCCAATCTAGTGACGAGCCTTTAATAAGGAGTTGGATAACGATGTTAGTCGCCTAATAGTGTGGACAAAGGTATTAAATGTTTAACCCAGAATTGGGTAAAAGTTTTTTATAAGGAATAAAAGGTTGCATCCTTTCGGCTTATTAAAGACGTGCGTGATGATTTATGTAATAAAGAAATAGAGACTGCACAAAAGGTGTTTTCTCCCAGCACCTGGTTGCCACTTGTGTGATTCAGGGTCGTTGACATGTGTAGTGTCGCCCCTTTTTAAAACGTCTCACCGGGGCAATAATGAAAAACAAAGTTTTTCACCCCAGAAAGTGTGAAAGACATTGTGCGATGAATATGCGACAATTGCGCGATGAAATTGTGCGAAAGTTAAAAGTGCAAAGACATTCGCATATCCTTCGCACTTTCTGGGGTGAAAAAAAGTTAAAGTGCGAAAGATATTGTGTGATGAATATGCGCCAATTGCGCGATGACATTGTGTGGAAATTAAAAGTGCGAAGGCATTCACATATCCTTCGCACTTTCTGGGGTGAAAAAAAGTTAAAGTGCGAATGCATTGTGCGATGAATATGCGACAGTTATGCAGTCCATTCGCATAACCTTCGCACTTTCCAGGGTGAAAAAGATAGATTGTTAGTGAGCGGTGTGAAAAACTTAATATATCTTTGTATTGGGGTGAAAAAGATTTTTTCTCTATATTTAAAGCGTGCAAGTGTGTCTTTTTAGAGTATACACACACACGTATATATATATATATATATATATATATATATATATATATATATACCATCCTCCTCGAATAGTAAGTTCTCATAGATTTTTTCAATAGATTTAAAGACGCGTTGGACCTCCCTGGGTTTCATGTCATTGGGTAAACCAAAACATCTCAGCATATCATTGTCGTCGGTGCCAGCATCACAATGGAGGTTTACCACTCGTAGATGCTACATTTTTTTTTTTGCTTTGGTGGCCGTCCTCCAAGTTCACCACGAGCACTGGACATTTATAACTTAAATAGAATTTATAAAACAAAGACGAAAGTGAAAAAAATAGAAATGAGAGATTATATCTTGAGATTATAAATGAGAAAGTATTATCTAGAGAATTTATAGAACCAAAAACTGAAATGAGAGAGAATGCATATATACGAAATCAAATTTGTAAGAATAAGGGGTAGAACGGGTGTGGTTCCACACAGATGAAGCGCACCATGACAGGGAAAGCCCAGATGAAACTCAAGCGAGGTTTCATCCCAAAACCAATTGGTGAAAGGAGGAGTAGCCCACTAAGCTTATAAGTTAGGTCTATTTTCATGTATAAAGGATGAGAGACAACTCACAAGTGGTATTATACTTTAATATATCCCTTCACTTGTGAGTCATTCATACAAACCCCAAGCCCGACTGGGCTGGGTGACCCAAGCCTAACTAAGTCATGTAAACAGGTACCTCATCGCACGGTCCACCCAGAACCGACTCTAATACCATGTAAGAATCGGGGTAGAATGGGTGCGGTCCCACGCAAACGAAGCGCACCATGACAGAGAAAGCCCAGATGAAGCCTAAGTGAGATTTCATCTAAAAGCCAATTGTAGAAAAAAGTAGCCCACTAGGCTTATAAGTTAGGTCTATTTTACTTGTATAAAGGATGTGAGACAACTCACAAGTGGTATTATGTTCTAATATGACAACTCACAAAGGATAATCTAACACGCCCCCTCACTTGTGAGTCCTTCGAAAGCCCAAGCCCAACTGGGTTGGGTGACGGGTACATCATCGCACGGTCACCAACAGAATCGACTCTGATACCATGAAAGAAACTGGGAGAAAACGGGTGCGGGTCCACTAACATGAAGCGCACCAAAAGCGGAGAAAACTCATATGAAGCCCAAGTGAGGTTCCATCTCAAAAACAATTGGTGGAAGGAGGAGTAACTCATTAGACTTATAAGGTGTGTTTATTTTCCATGTATAAAGGATGTGAGACAATTTCGAAGTGATATTCTAACAACCAAAATCGCCCATTCATAAAGTTCGATTTTTGTGAAGTTGAATTGGTTCGGGTCAAACCGGTTCGGGTCAAGCCATGGGTTGGTTCAAGGCTCGCTATCAACGGTTTTGATCGAGCCGGTTTGAACTATGGCTACGCCTAAGCACAATAGTAGACTTAGGTGGGATTGAATATGCGATTTTTTCCAAGAAAAAAATAAATTGTCTTCCTTGGAAAAGTGAAAAAAAAATGAAATAGATTTTAGATTGTGAATGAATATGAAATAAAATGTAAATTTTGAAATGGTTGTGATATGAAATAGTAAAATACTAAGATTGGTAGTTAGTAATATTTAAATGGATGAATAGTTTTTATATTGGACTACTAATCTTTATGTGTGTGATATTACTTATTAGACTTGGCCAACTGGCGGGCCGGTTCACGGCCAGGCCCGGGCTGAGCTCTCACCAGGCCTCAAAACTTTGGCCCAGAACCAGCCCAGCTGTATGTAAAGCTAGTTCACTGAGCAGGCGCGAACAAACAGTTCAATTTTAATTAAAAAAATAATGTCATGAACTCGTCTACCGGTCTAGCGCCGACAGGTTTAAAAAAAAAAAGTAACCCGAAACCGGTCAGGTATTACTACGGGGCCTTTGTCCACGTCTACCTGATATCTTAGACATAACCAATTTTTAGTATTTTTGTGACAATAAATTATTGAAGTGATATAAGAATAATTTAATAAACCCATGAAATTCTTTGAGATATATTACTTCAATTAGAACTTGGATAATCAGTGATGGAAGCACATTTAACATTTTTTTTTTTTTTTTTCCGTTTGTATTTGTTAGGGGGTACATAGAGATGGGGAAAAGAAATTTAAAAGCCTCTATCAAAGGCTTTGGAAAATAAAATGTGCTTTCCAATTAGTGATTCCACCAAAATTGAGGATTGGAATCTTACCAAGAAAGCACCAATTAATGTTTTCCCTTATTTGAATATATATGTCCCCTCAGTGCTATTGAATAATAGGAAAAATATATTGAAATAATAAAGATTAATTAAAGTTCCACTTAGGGCGTCTCCAATAGTTAGCTATTTGGCTAACTATTATGACGTGGACATGGGAAAAGTAAGAGAGAGAGTAGTCACTAGCTACTAACAAATAGCTTATCTATTTCACGTAGCCCAAGATCATGTGAGAGAGGTATGTGGGTCCAATAATGTAAAATAGTTATTTTTCTTATCTCTCACATCCACGTCAGCTAACCATATAGCTAGTAATAGCTATTACCATTGGAGATGCCCTTAATAGAAAGAAACAAGTGTAAATTTTCACCATTTATCATCAGTTTGCACAAATTTTGAAGTTGTGTGTTAAATTGTCCTAAAAATTAGAATAATTATTGTTAAGTTGCAGTTGAAGTAATTAAAGATCTGTTTTATTTTATTTTTAATTATGCCTCAAAGTAATATTGAACAAATTTAGTGAGTAGTTCGTGCGATGCACATTACAATAATTATAAATTGTATGTATTAAAGTAATAAAACAATCTTGCTTAGTATAAAAACATTTTTGAATATTGATATTATATTTTTCTTTTAATTTATGATATATAATAATTTAATGAGTGATATGTTTATTTCATTCTTTATAAAATAGTTGTCATTTTAGAGTTCCTGTTTATAATTAAAGATATTAAAAAGTTAACATATTCAAATATTATTAATAAATAATACACACAATGTGTTTCTCTTTTTATCTTTCTTCACTCATACCTTATTACAATATATTGCTTCGATTTTTAAAAAAGTTATGCTAAAGTTGAAAAATTATAGAAAATATTATAACCAACACTTAATTGAAAATGACTAATATATTATTTTGTAGTTAAAAAATTATTGATTTTTACTTATGTCAGTATTATTTTATTTTTCTTATAATTTATAATAATGTATATTATAAACATTTCAAATTTTCTTTCTAATCAATTAATTTATATGAATATTTATAATGTTGTGAATTACAATATGATTTTTTTTTAAATTGGTCCGATGCAATTATTTATAAAATCAAAGGTATTTTTGAACTCCTTGATCAAATTATTTTTTGCATATGATTTGTTAGCAGTTGAATAGAAAATTTGATTAATTTGTTGTTAATGTTGAAATATCAATTCTATTGTAGTATTATGGTAGTTATATCAATAAGACTTTTGCAATTGATTTCTGAATTTATTTTGTACTGATATTTTGCAATGTTCTCACGCATGTCCAACAAAGCATGAGAACACATGATTTGTTATTAAGGATAAAAATTGATTTATTATTAAAGATAAATAATCAAATTTATTTTTATATTGTGGAAAATTACTCTTACAGTTTTTGAAAAACTAAATCGGTTGAGTTATTGATAAATCAAATGATTCTAAACTAATCATCTTGATTAAATAATATTGAATATACGATAAAAATTATTTTGGTACATGGTTGGTTACCAAAGGAATAAGAAATCACCTTATTTGTCATGAATGTTGAGAAATAAGATTTTATTGTAACCTTGTGATAAATATCATAATAAAACTTTCATAAATGATTTTTATTATTTTTATTTTGTAACTATATTTGTAATTTTATCGTGCATATTCAAATAATATTTTTTTAAATAAAACATATTTAATAGATGTTTTTCGAGATATCTTGTATGATTGGTTATCAAAAAGAATAAGAAAATAGAGTGATTCGTAATTAATATGAAAAATTAGATCTTTATTGCAATAATTATCACAAAATAATTTTAAAACTGGTATCACTTTATTTATAAAGAAACTCGTGCTATTAACCGAATTGCACGATTTACAAGATATAATTTGATTTCATTTTTTTATAAATATTAATTAATTTTTATCATATTTCCTTTGATAGTAAGTCAACATATTTAATTACAAAGTTAAAATTACTATGTTATATTATTCTATTGACCTATTTCAATGTCTATATAGCTAGAATATAGATTATAAATAGATTGAAACCGTGAAAGAAAGAAAATAAATAAATAAAAGAAATTAAAGAAGTTGACTGTTTGCTTAATAGTTATTTTTAAACAGAATGTTCATAATATTTTTATATCGAAATAGTATAAAATTTATACCATGGATGAATATGTTTAGCAGAGTCCTTGTCCAATAATCCTTTAATAAAGAGCCATAAAGTATAGTACTTAGATATACTGTATGACTTACTCACGCAAGAAAAAACTTGCGAAAAAAAAGGAAAATTTCTTACATGTTAATTTAAAGGATTAATTGCATTTAAAATTTAACTTCTTGTGTAATTGTAAATAAAACTTAACTTTTTCAACTTGTCACAAAAATTCCAAACTTTTAATAAGTATTGCAATTGTGTCTCAGCCGCCGGACCGTCGCCAACCGCTGCCACCAACCGCCACCCGCCGCCAGCCAATTTCGCCGGATGTTGAAAATTTTTACATGATCTTGTAACTCTCCTCCGTGCCGACAATATATCCGAGTTTCACAAAAAAAATCCGACGATAAAACTTCCAATTTTCCGATCAAATTCGTAGATCTTCAAATTTCTCCGGCGTTCTTTCGCAGATTCCTGGTGACTCGCTTTGACCCATGTGAATCTGAAGGTACCATTGACTCCTCTCGCCGGAACCGGTGACTTTTTCCGGCGACGACTTTTCCGGTCATCTTAGTCAAGGTTTAGTATGGCCGGAAATTGATTTTGAGACACAATTGCAATACTTATTAAATGTTTGGTTTTTTTTTTGCCAAATTAAAAAAAAAATGAATTTTATTTACAAGTACACAAAAAATTAGGATTTTAAATGCAGTTAACCCTAATTTAAATTTGCTGAACAATTCAACAAGGGGGGCACCATCTCATGAAACGGACATACGCAAAACTTGCTGAAATGTTTAAAGTACATGAACTTTACCAGAAAATTTATGGTGCCACAATATGACGTGGCACAATATGATTGGTGTCACAACATGATGTGTGATAGTTGTGACACCAATCATAATGTGTCACATCATGTTGTGGCATCAATTATAATGTGACACATCATGTTGTGTCACTATAATATAGTGTCACATGTGGTGCCATAGAATTTCTAGTGTTAGTTATGTAGATATAATATTATATATATTGTAGGCTAGATTAATGCTTATATATGCGTGTACATAATACACAACATAATTTTTTCACAATCTCACGTGGCATCGGAATTAGGATTAGGGTAAAACATAAGCTAGATTTTTCGTTGCTCATTTCTAGCCATCGTTCTTTCACCACCCGACCCCAACCAATCTCTCTGGTGTCTCGAGGTGAGCTTTCCTGGAAGTTTCATCGCCATTTTCGGCGCGTGTTGGTACAACGCGCCTCGTCTCCATCATAATACCGGGAGTTTTCGTCGGCCCGTGTGACTCACCTCCGACATCGTTCGCTGTTGCCTTTCAGCCATCGACTCCTGTCAACATTGGCTATGTTTTGGTCCGATCAGATTTGGTATTCATGACCTTAATTTTGTTCGTACTGATATCTCGCGTGACTCGTGATCCTATTCGTAATTTGATTTTACCTGCTTCGTGATATTGTATTGGTGATTATTTGAATTTGAACATGGATCGTCTGGATGTGCGTTCTCCTATCAGTGTTATCTTATCAGGTGATAATTATAGTATTTGAGTGCAGTCTATAGAAAGCTTTTTAATTTAGAGAAAACATGTGGCAAATTGTGACTGTTGATGTATTGTCGCTTGTGCAACCGTCTCGTACATGGGATACCAACTCACCACACAGGCTCTTACGACATTTGTTGATAAGTTGAAAGATTGGGATAGTAAGAATCATTAGATTCTTACTTGGTTATGTAAAACTCTAGCTTGCTATTTAGGTGCAGCTTGCTTCTTTTAATGATGAGAATATGGTTTGCGATTTTTTTGTTGGCCGTTTTCAGACTACCGTTCTGGCTCATTATTATCAACTTTAGAGCATCTTACATTCCACAAACAACAATCGGATCAATCGAACGATTTTCTTGCACAAGTACAACTTGTTCGGTGAAATTCTACTGAAATATATATGTGACCGCTAAAATTTTATGTTGGAATTTGATCATTTTGTAACCGTGTATATTACTAATTAATACTATGTTATTTAAAGTCTCTTTTTTTACAAATTATTTTAAAATGTGATATCTCTTGTTCAGTCCATGCATTCTTTTGACCACTTTATTAACATCTTTTAGGAGAAAATGATACGATATTGGAAAGCAGCAGATAACATAGTATATGGAGCTATAATTGATCATGCAGACAATAAAAACAAAACTATAATAATAATACTAATAATAATAATAATAATAATAATAATAAGAGTAAACTATAATTTTAGTCTTGTATGTTTCACTACTTTAATTTTTTCGTCCTCTTCGAATTGTGTTTCTGATTTTCGTCCTGTATGTTTGAAAAAATATTACACAAAGGTCATTTTCAGACATAAAAGACGAAATTGGAACACTTTTTTGCAAAACATAAAGGACCTTTTTGTTGCTCAAATAACCTATTTGTAATATTTTTTCAAACATACGGGACAAAAATAAAAACACAATTCGAAGAAAACGAAAAAATTAAAATAGTGAAACATACAGGACTAAAATTGTAATTTACTCTAATAATAATTGCAAAAAAAAAGTCATCAATAATGTAGGTCATTTCAATTAAAGTGTCCACTCATTTTCCACACACAGAGAAACGACACCGCTTTACCATGACATCAACGAATCAATATACTGATTGTTTTATTATAATAGCGCTAATTAATTGCATAGAAAATCATAACTTTATGTAAAATTGCAAATTATATATATATATATATATATATAAAGTTGTGTTAATGCGCAATATTTATTATATGTGTTGTTAAATAATTTAGTTTGACGTGTTGGGCTAAAATACAACGTGCAAGACTTATTATTAATTTATTATTTATTATAGACGTCATCACATTCAGTTTCAAGACAGTGATATTGGAGTCTTTTAATTCGAAAAATAAAAAGAATAGAATTATCCAATGTAATTCACTACAAACTAACTGATAAATTTCTAAGGGAAATATATATATTTCACAATAATTATTCCAATGGCTATTCTAATAGATATTTAAATACTATTATTTTCGTTGGAATTTTTTAAGGGATTCCAACGAAAATACCAACAAAATTATTTCGTTGGAATGGTTTTCATTAGAATTTTTCGTTTGATTTTGACGATTCCAACGATAAATTTTTCTAACGGGGGTAGAAATAAAAATTCCAACGAAAATTCCTACGATAAAAAGCTGTTGGAATCATCAAATTCCATTTAAAATTCCGATGAAAAAATACATTACAACGGAATGTTTTCGCTGAAATTTCCGTTGGAACCATAGGATTTTCTGTTTATAACAAATTTTTTGTAGTGGCTTTGGCAAGTTTTAAGTTTATATGCTATTTTAGAAAATGTTATGATTTAATACAATTGGGTCATTATTATTATTATTTTTTTGATTACTTTTTGCTCTTTTAAATATATACTAGTACAACACTCGTGTATTACACGGGTGCTTGTTAAAAAATTATTCTTAAATTTTAAAATTAATGAGAAAACTATATTAAATTTAGTTTACTTTTTTTTAAAAAAATATATATTACTATATATTTTAGAATGATATATGTTACTTATGACTTACATGTGTTATATTCTATTAATTTTTATAACTTATATCATATAACTACTTGAAATATAAATTTATTGCTTGATAAATAATTTTATTTTATTTTTAATTAATATTAAAAATAATTTTATTATTGTTATAAAGATAAATATAAATTATTTTTTATACATACAATATGGATGTTAAATCGAAGTTAATCAAAAGAAGATTAATTTGATATATTACATATGTAAAGCTGATAAAAAATACAAAAGTTATTAACTTTTAAAATATATATACAATTCAATAGTAGTTATAATAAGAAATGATATTAAAATACAATCAATACATGTAACATGACCATGAATAATCAACATATTTATGGTAATCCGAACCTAATTATTTTTGGTTTGGAATTAAATTAAAATTTACCCAAGCCTAATAACGAAACATGTAATTTTGTCACATAGGATTTCGAAGCACCAGAAGCGGCCACGTAGGCTCAGCTCGTTCTGAATTAATATATAGGGGAAGGGGAATTTACCGCAGTACTTTTTAAAATCTTCCAAAATACGACATTCAAACTAAAATACTATATGTAATTTCAAAATTAAACGAGTCATTAACCAAAAATATATAGAAAGTAATTACAAAAATAAACTATAGTCAAATAATTTTATAAACAGTAAAAATTAGTTGTATATTTGCGATTAAACAAGAATTTATAAATATAAAAATAAATGAAAGGCCATAATTTTCTCAACCTAATTCTTCCTTTTTTTTTTTTTCTTATTCTTTGAAAAATCTCGTTGCTTATGCAATTGGGTTTGCATTTTTAGGTGATTGATATGGAACCTTAAAGTTAAAGGTTACTAATTAAAAAAATTAACTAGTATTAATACCATGTGCAACATGGGTGTTAAGTTAATGAATATATGTGTAAAGTTATTTATGTCTAATACCAAACCTAACTCCAGAATAAAAATAAGGCAAAATTGTATTTCATGCCCTGTAACTAGGGGTCTGTGGCAAATGTGGACAACTTCTTTTTGGTTTGGCAATAGTGCCCTGAAACTTGTTAAAACTCAAAATTCGTGCCCAATTTGGGCACAAATTTTAAATTTTAACAAGTTATTGTCCTATTTTGCCACATGAAAAACCGGTCAAATCCGGTAGCTTATAGGTAAATTGGGCACGAATTCTGGGTTTTATCAAGTTTTGGGGTACTTTTGCCAAACCAAAAAGAAGATGTCCACATTTGCCACACACGCATAGTTATAAGGCACAAAATGCAATTTTCCCATAAAAATAATATAAAAACATCATCACGAAGCATAGATTTTCGTCATGTCAGCATCCGAAGCGTGAGAATCTACCACCTAAGCTCAACACGTTTTGAATTAATATATAGGGAGGAATGTGTCAGCCACCATGTGTTTTAATCAAAATAATAATGTAGGGTTTCCTCATTCTTTGTGCTTTGCTTTTTTGTGTGTATATAAAACCCCACGACCATGCTATTTTCGTACACCCACAAGCACTCAATTTTTCTCTTTTTTCTGCTCTAACAACATACTATTAGAGACACATATCAAAAGACAGAAGAGAAAAGAAAATGGGTGAACAAAACTTGTGGGAGGTGATGAGTGTAACTCTAAACAAGATAAAGCCCTTTTTAGCCATGATATCACTTCAATTTGGTTATGCAGGAATGTATATAATTACTCTTGTGTCCTTCAAGCGCGGCTTTAGCCATTGGATTTTTGTCGTCTACCGACATGCAGTCGCCACACTCGTGTTTGCTCCTTTCGCCTATTTCCTTGAAAAGTAAGATTTTTTTTTCTGTTTTTTAAGAATTTATACGTTTGAAATGATCGTCGTTCCTTTTCGTTTTCTATCGGATTTGGTTGTATGATATTTTTTTTTTTCAGGAAAATAAGGCCTAAGATGACAAAATCAATATTCTTCAAGATTCTGGTGCTTGCCTTCCTGGAGTATGTCCTTAAACTACAATTTTATAATTTAGTGCAGTAAAGTACCACACAATTATTTAAATAATGAAATATGTGACACCATTAATATATTGCATGAATGAATATGCATGTGCAAAGTGTGTTATACTAAATAATGTACTAAGGAATATTATGATCAACACTTTAAAAGGCCCCACAAATTCATATGAAAAATCTAGGATCCTTAAAAACAAATAATAATAATAATAATCAATGTATCTTTCAAATTTTCACTATTTGAATGAAATTTGAATGAAATCCAATGTTGTAACATTTTTATGTTTTACTTAAAAATTTGAATGAAATAATCAGGCCAGTTTTAGACCAAAATTTGTACGGTGTGGCCATTCAGTACACGTCGGCTACGTTTGCAGCTGCATCCGTTAACGTCCTCCCGTCCGTCACCTTCGTAATGGCTGTAATTTTCAGGTATATAACAATTGCTACAATTAAAATATTTATGACAATTTCGAATTAGTCAGTTCCCTTGTGGATCCAAAAACCGAAAGATCCCTGTACCAAAAAAAAAATATATTGATGACAATCAGAATATTCGAAGTTAATTTTTTTTTTTTAAATTGTATACATATATGAAATAATAATAATCAGGATGGAAAAAGTGAATCTGAAAAAGACATCCAGCTTGGCTAAGGTGATTGGTACGCTAATAACCGTCACCGGAGCCATGGTGATGACGCTGTACAAGGGCCCACCAATCGGCTTCCTCCACGGCGGCGGCGCCGACCAGAAATCCGCCGGCAGCTCCGCCGATCAGCACTGGGTCTCCGGCACTATTATGATGCTCTCTTGCATTGTGGGCTGGGCCGCATTCTTCATCTTGCAAGTACAATCCATCATACCTTTCTCTTTTCTGGCCCAAAAACAACCAATAGGGGTTTATAAAAAGTTTCAGTACATATAATTCCAATAATAAGTGGACTAGTCTTTAGTCCTTGACATTATTTTAATATGTTAACGTATTTTATATTCAAATGTCAATAATATAAATTAAAAGAATTAAAAATTATACTATAGTTATAATTTTTTGCATCAAGTTTTCGAAAATATTAAGAGATTAATTTTGGGACCAAATTTGCAACAGAACAAGACACTAAAAGAATATCCGGCGGCCCTGTCGTTGACGTCCTTAGTATGTGTGATGGGGACTTTGGAAGGCGGAGTTGTGGCCGTAGTTATGGAGCGACGCAAGAGTGCTTGGCTCATCGGCTTTGATTCTAGGCTACTTGCCGCCGTCTACTCGGTAAAATTACAATTACTAAAAATAAAATTATTTATTGAATCATAATTTCAATAAAAAATATTTAGAAATTGGAAATAGTTTTACGTCCAATTTATCCTTAATCAGTAACATATATCGACAGGGGATTGTATGTTCGGGATTAGCATACTACTTGCAAAGCGTAGTGAACAAGACGCGAGGCCCGGTTTTCGTGACCGCGTTTAGTCCTCTAAGCATGATTATCACGGCCATTTTGAGCGCCATTATTTTGGCCGAGCAAGTTCATCTTGGCAGGTACAATTGTGAATCAAATATAATATATTGAACCTTAGAATTCTGAATCAAATTTGTGAACATTTGAGTTTACCTTGTCAATTGAAATACAAAGTAAAGAATATTACAGTCTTTATTTATTTATTTTTTCTTTATTCTGATACATGATATGGAACTTATATTCACACACATTTTTTTATTTTTATTTTTTTCTTACAACTATTGAAAATTGGGCAGCTTAATTGGGGCAGTGATTATAGTTTCTGGGCTTTACTCTGTGGTTTGGGGCAAAAGCAGAGAGAAACTGGGCTGGGACAAGGCATCGCCACCGTACGATGAGGGCAAGGCCCAAGAACTGCCGGTGGTTAGCGCTGACATGGTCCAGATTAGCAATAACCCAAAGTTTAACAATGATAAGGCTTTCCTACAGCACGACCCATGAAACAATATGCGTTTGGCCCAAAACCCGTGACCCATCATCTTGTTCTTTTTTTTTTTTTTTTGTAATTTTGTTCTGTCTTTTTCTTTTTCCCCTGTTTTTGCTTTGTAAAATGTGATGTCTGATGCGAGCTGCGGCTTTCTATAGTCTATGTTGTTGGAGCAGTGTATAATATAGTTTCCTTTGGGAAAATCTTGTACTTGGTACGATGTATAATTGACTAGCTCTATTAATTTCTTGTCACGTTTTAATATGAAATTAGGTATAATCACTAAATATTTTGTTATGTTTGGTGAATGCGATGTCATACGTTTGTTATCGATATAATTATGATATCATATGTTATATACACAGTTCATCGCGAAACAGTTAATGTTGGAATATCACTTGTAAGTTGTCTCACATTGATTATATAGAGGAAATGAGCCTAGTTTATAAGCCTAGTGGACTACCCCTCCCATCACCAATTGGTTTTGGGATGAAACTTCACTAAGGTGCACCTAGACTCACCTTTTTATGGTGCGCTTTATCAGGTGGGACCACACTCTCTTCCCCGATTCTAATATGGTATCAGAGCGGGCATGTCCTAGGACCTGCAATGACTCTCTCTACTCGGTTTGCTCTGAGCTTGAGCTTATCTCTCTACCGGGCATGTTATGTGGGTTTTGGCTTATGAAGGACTCACAAGTGAGGGGACGTGTTGGAATATCACTTGTAAGTTGTCCTACGTTGATTATATACGGTAAATGAGCCTAGTTTATAGGCCTAGTGGGCTACTCCTCCCATCACCAATTAGTTTTGGGATGAAACCTCACTAAGGTGCACCTAGGCTCACCTTCTTATGGTGCGCTTCATCTGGTGGGACTTCTCTTCCCCCGATTCTAATAGCTAACCTATACCTACTATTCACGCTTTACATAATTAAATATCATACTAAAAAAGAATAAAATTGTTATGTGGTCGTCCTCAATTCCACCTCTCGATGCATTGGCAGCGCATGCGTCTTTGTGTGCATCCGGCCGCATGCAAGCCTTCTCTATCTCCCATGGATGTTGTTCGTCTTCAGGGGACTTTCGGCCAGCTCTCCTAAAATTTGGATTTGTCCAAGCACTCCCTTTGAACTCCTGTTTTTGTCCAGATTCAACCTGAAATCATAGCACAGTGAAAGTCTTAGTAGACAACAATAATAAACGGGAAAAATACGAAGTAAAATGTTGAAAATTAGAAATAATGGACAAAGAAAACAAATCCCCCTTTCGTTCGTCGGAATCTGGCCGGATAATGAAGACACAAAGTCTCCCGACTCACATTGTCCTTGGCTCGGCTCCCTCAGTGAGTCATGGCTCGGTGGTGGTCAAGGATGGCGGCCCCGGTTCCTCGACCTTATCCCCAACAGGCTGCACTCACACAAACATAACCTCTGTCTGGCCCCGTCGCCAAGTCATTTACTCCGTATACGGAGTCACCCGAGGCACCACAAAGAGCCTGTGACCGAAGAGATGAGAAGGCGACTGTGGCGGCACAACGGCGACACTCACACTCGAAGGTCACGAAGAACAAAGAGTGAGAAGGGAGAGAGAGAGAGAGAGAGAGAGAGAGAGAGAGAGAGAGAGAGAGAGGTTTCAGCCACAAGGAGAGAGAATGATCGAGAGTTGTGCGTTAGGACAAAATAGATTAGGTTATTTAAGAGTCAAGATGGATGGTGAGAATTTAATCTCTATATCCAACGATCTGAGGTCATCCATGCCAATTAAGTGTGTGAAGGTCTGACCCAGACGGGATTTAGGCGGGGGCTTTTTTGGGCCTGAGACAGGGAAGTGGATTGGGCCAAATATCCCTACAAAAACAATATTAAACGAGGTATATGAAAAGTATGGTATTTATGGAAATGCTTGTGCAATATTAATAACATGATGCTTCATTGCATGTGCTATAATACATGTTTAGTGGTTAGAAAGTCATATTTTTCCAATATATATCTATACTTTTTAAATTAGAATGTTTTACTTTTAATATAAATAACACATGACATTATATAGCACAAATATGTATTTTTTGTTAAAAAAAAAAATATGGTTCTTAAGCCACCTCATAACAAGAATTTGCATTTGTTTATAGAGTACGGCGGATTTTACTTGCCTATCTGCATAATACGTTTCATAACAAATGCTAAAAAATACAACATAAGATGCTACGTTGAAAGCATAATATTGCAATATTCTCATTCATCGAATAAGATTGGTTTGACTCGTCAATCTATCAAAATTTTGGAAATTAAAAAGAACAAAAGATGTGCAATTAGAGATTATTAGTATGTGAAAATATACTAAACCTTTTGCTTTTAAGTATTGAAAAAAAAAATGTATTGAACCTGAAATAATGAACACTGGTAGCATCAAGCATGAATCAAAGATTGCCACCTGTCCAACCGGCCCGTCGGTTCTGGTTCAAAACTGAAACTGCCAGTTCGACTCTAAATCTTTAATTTATTTATTTTTTATTTACCTACTGGCTTGGAACAGCCGGGCCGGTTCTCAACCATGAACCAGCCTGTATATATACCCGAGCCGGTTCCGATTCACATAAAATGTAAATATGAACCGGGCGGCGCGACCCAAAACCAGCCACCTCTAGCTTGAACTACTAATACATTTGGGCCAAAGCCATTTTTTGAACAACACAAATCATCCTGAGCCCAATTATCGTTAACAGGCTGGCCTATCCTCATCATCGCTAGTTGGGCCTATATACAGAATTACCCACCTGATTGCTGATACTTCACGCACGAATCCCCGCTTTTTTCTTCAACCACAGAAGAAAAAAAAGGAAAGGGGAAAACTGAAAAAGTAGAAAGCCAACAAAATGATTCCCAGAATATTTGGATTAACTTATGCTTGAAGCCCTCATCGATCGATTTATCAGTGTCTGTTTAAAATCATCTTATCTCACTCATCTGGGATGTTCTGATTTTTGGTTTTGGATCGAATGAGATAGAAAAAAAAAAAATAAAAATTCAATCTTGAAAAAAAAAAAAAAGAAATAATAGCTGGGCTTGAAGGAAAATGGCGATGTGGGTTTTCGGGTACGGGTCTCTGATATGGAAAGCGGGTTTCCGGTACGATGAGCGGGTCGTGGGTTTCATCAAAGACTATCGCCGTGTTTTCTACCAAGGTGCTTTTTTTTCATGTGTGGGTGTGTGTATGTGTTTGTGTTGGTTTTCTTGTGATATAGATTTGTAGTGTTCTTGAATGGAAGTTATGCTTATCTGGTTTTGTACATTGTGTGTGGCTTTTAAGGTAGAAAGTGAAAAGAGTGACTGAAACCTTCTATCAGTTGGTGATTTTAAGGATGATGCGGTGTGTAGTTATATGTCAAATTGTTTGTCGATCCTTGTGTCGGTGTAGCGTGACTGGATAATGTTTATTCGAGCATCTATGTCCTTGTGTGTTTTTTGCTCAATTGCTCTACCAGTAAACAGAAGTATACTTAATTCTGAACTTATATCTTATACCTGAAATAAGATATGTGGTGAAACAATGGTTTTTCAATTCAGGAAGCACGGATCATAGAGGGACGCCCGAGTTTCCCGGAAGAACCGTCACATTGCAGCCTGCAAAGGGAGAAAATTGTGTAAAGTTTTTTTTTTTTTTAATTAAAAATCATGGCTTTATTATGTTTTTCTTTGTGATTGTTTCATTGTTTTTGTTTCCAAGTTCGGTTATTTTTCACAACTGTTCATGCAAATCTTGTGCTGATGTTTTTGTAGTTAGGCCGAAACTAAGGGGAAATTGTTGCAATATAATTAAAATTAACCTGAATTGAACAAACTAAATTTGAACACAAGCCAATAGAGAGAGAGAGAGAGAGGGAGAAAATAATCATCTATACAAAATGCTTTTGCCCCAGGAACTAGTTTTGTAAGTTATCTGAAAATAAAAATTTATTGGATTAAGTCTTGTTATCTATCCTTGTTCTGATTTTGCAAGCTCATTTTTTCTCGAGTGCTCATGTTAGTTAAAAGAGCTATTGCCTTGTTGTACAACGCTGAAGTTGGTCTAACTGCATCATCGAAAGATGAATAACGAAAATGTAATGCTTGAACTAAAAGATCTCTTTAGCATGAAGGTATCTGCAATGCTAGAGATACCATTCAAACTTTTTTACGAGCTGGTTATATTATCGAGAGCTAAAACAGAACACCTTTTGTGCTTGTCCAAATTATCTGCCAATGCTATGGGTTTACACATTTTATTGCCTCTTGAACATCTCGTTTAAAACAGAAGAACATTAGCTGGTTTTGCCTTTCATTCTCTTATAACGTTTATATTTACTGTGACGAGATATGTAAAAACTCCATCGTGACTATTACGAATTTGATAAGCATTTGATATATGCGAGACAGTGGGGCGCGGCTTACAAAATAACAAACAAGGAAGATAAACTGTCTGCTTTGGAGGTAGTTTTTTTCTTTTATTTATTTACATTTTAAAAGGTGCAAACTATGACATTTTTTAGGGATCTCGGCCAATGCTTATTTGATTGAATAACACCATTCAACATAATTATTACAAAATGTACTAACATAATATAATTATGATAGCTTAAAAAAGAACCATCAGTAAAGTGATGTTTATGCAGGGCTTTCCTTGGAGATTTAATGTGTTCGATCGTTATTTTTTCGTTCTGCTTTTATTATATTCTTTTTCTATCCTTGATTTACAAGAACAACTCCCTACAATGTTGTCTTGCGTTAGTATCTTGAAGTGAGGGAGAAGCAGTATGACAAGAAGGAATACGTTGATTTTTTCACTGTAAGTATACGTCTTAATTCGTAACTTGGGCATTTTATATAAACATAAATATATAAAATTTGTGAACGGTGTTGCGTTATCTGAACGAATTTAATTTTTAAACATTGTTTTAGGAATCCAATGCTTCGTCACCTCTCGTTTCGAACGTTATGGTGTAAGTTTCACAACTGTCATCTGCTATGAGTGTTGAGCGTTTTAATTTTCACTCTTTTTTTTCCCCTTCGGAACTCACGGTTATAATTGTGGCAGATACATAGCATCTGCAGACAAGACATTGAACCATAACTACTTAGGACCTGCCTCACTTGAAGAAATTGCCATGTAAATGATGTAGTTTTTTACTTATGGGTGTTAGCATCAGAAGAATATTAATTGAACTGGTTTTTTTAACTTTTGATATCTCATTTGGCTCTTTATGTTTTCATTATGCAGGCAAATAGTCAAGGCACAAGGCCCCTCAGGACCAAATAGAGAATACCTTTTCAAACTAGAAAATGCTCTTATTCAAATAGGTGAAAAACTGGGCCTTAACCTCATTTTTTGCAGCAATTATATTCAGATGTTTGCATTTACTTCTTTTCGCCTGTCTCCAATAGGCTCATTGTTTGTCGAACAGCTTCAATTTTCATTCAATTCACTTTTTGGGACTCCCAGTACTCTTATATCATATTTATTATTTCTGCTAGGATGTGAAGACGAGCATGTCACTGATCTGGCAAACGAAGTTAGGCGTATAATCTCACAAGGGGAACCGGACGTTGAATGATAAAGATGATCATATTGTGTCGTTAAATTATTGGTGAAGTGTATATCACGGCTAGTTGTGAGATACTGAAAGCCAGGTGATTCTTCATTGTTTTGGTATTGAACATTGAGATGTGATTGTTGTACACATATATAACTAGTTAACATTATTCGTTTCAAGCTGAATTTCAATGAACAATAACCAACAATGTATCAACATCGTTACATAATCTCGCGTTCAATGGCATTCACACTTGTGTACATTTGACAATACACAGAAACTAGGTTCCACTTTTCTTCAATTTTTACAACTTGAACAACAATCTAGAGTTACATTCAAATTTACACACACAAGAATAGAACCTGTTGTATCATAATTTATAAGACCTTCAGTGCAATCTTGCTTGTGTGATGGACCCCATGGGCAGCAACTTTCAGAATAGCTCGACCTTGGTACAAACTGCAAAACAAAAGCCCCACAAAGTAAATCGAGATATCAAACTGAAACGGCAAAATACTTTAATCAGAAATGGTCTATTGGCAAAAACACATCACCCGACTAACTTGCATATAATATTTAATATCTCTTTCACAATATATCAAGAATAAGAATATGCTGACAAGTTACCTTGCCATAACAAGACCCCATGTAGCTAGGGTGTAAAACATCTTTCCAGCAAGCCAAATATTCATCATTTTCTCAACTTTATTCATGCCCCTCAGCGTTTTCGTCAAGGCTGAAAACAATTAACAGAATTTATGTAATTGCCACCATGTAAAAATGCCGCATAATCAGAGATATATATACGCGTGCATGTACATGTGTGTGTTTGTTCAACAATGAAGTTTAAATGAGACAATAACTAACAACAAATTGTCACAAGACATTTTTTTTATGTCAGCATTCTCACTGATATCCAAGAAAAAAGAAACACGAACACACTATTTCAGGAAGTCCTACCTTTTTGTAGCTCGATAGGGCTCAGATTCTGCATTGCCAAGAAAGAACACAAAAATGTGAGGTCTAATGCCACAAATACTCAAAGGTGATTACGAACAAAAAGGGGTCAAATTACCATCGATTTCGGGTTCGCCAAAACACACCTAGCCATAAAGTTAGCCACACCATCCACCACATGTTCTTCACTTACAACTACATAATTTTCATTGTCAATCCCACTCTTCTCTTCAACATTATTAGTGTCCTCCGAAACCCAAACCCACCAACTCGGTTCCTCGTTATCAACATTAATCATAACCTCAGCTTTCTCAAGATCCGCACCTGGAGCATTTGCAAGGAATCCACATTAACACTACCAAAAAAGCGAGCAATTTACATTTTGATGCATGCCAAGAATCGGAAGTAAAGTATACCGTGTTGAAAAAAGATGGCAATTTTGACACATGAGAAACATTCAGTAGGCAGACTCAACTGAATATATAATATAAGGAAAATGCTACGGTCCCGTTACGGAACCATTCCGTCGGGATTTGTAACCGTTAGATCATCATGTAACCGTCGGGGATAGTGGATCTAACGGTTACAACCCTGACGGAATGGTTTCATAACGGGACTGTAGCGTTGTCCTATAATATATGTGAATAGATTACACTACCAAGATTAAATTTTTCCATGGATTTTTACTTCTATCAGAGAGAGACCTGATGGGTCATCGAAAGGGAACGAGCAAGTAGATTTCTGACGGAGAAATTCAAGCTCATTCAGGAAGCTTTCAGAATTAACAGCAGATAAAATCCGATCATGAAGCTGCAATCAATTGGGAAATTTACACAATCAGTCACATAAATTTCGCCAAAACAAAGAAACTTCAGAAAAAATAATAATGATAATAATAAAAACATTATACATCTGATGGGCAATTATGTAACAGAGTGGGTGAAGCCGATATCTGGTGAAGGAGATTGAGGTTTTTCTCGAGCAATCGACGTAGCCGATCGTTTTCGGAGCGCAGCGTTTGCACATCGAAATCCCCTCTTTCTTTGGTTTCCGGCGGCAATACCGTCGAATCGTGGTCGTGGTGATGGTGGTGGCAGCACTCGACGGCGGTCCACACCACGTCGGCTACCTCCAACACCGTCTTCGCCACCTCGACCGACATATGACCTGCCATTTTCTTCAATTTTTTTCGTTTTTCTCTGTTAATTAGGGTTTTGATGATAGCGATTTATCCCCTTTTCCTTACGGTTTCTTGTTCATGTAGCAAGACTTGGTGGAGAACTCTCTTCAAATGATTGAGTTCCAATTATCTCCAATTGAACTGTTCAGATCATAGTTTTTTTGCCCCTACCAGCCCGGCTGGTCAACCCGGGACCCGGCCAACCCAGAGCTGAAACTGGGCCGAGTGAGCAATTTGGACCGGGCAACAAATGACCCGGTCAAACCAGACACTGACCCAGCGGACCCGGTGCATTGACCCGGCCGGGTCATTATATTTTTTAAAATTTTTTTTTCAAAATAAACTATGTAAATATGTTTACTAGTACAACGCTCGTGTATTACACGGGTGCTTGTTAATTTTTTTCTTAAAATCTAAAATTAATGAGAAAACGTAGTTGAAAATTTAAATATCTTTTATAAAAATATATATATTTAGTACGACACTTTTTATTTGTGCGACTTACATGTGTTATATTATAATAATTTTTTAACTTACAAAATATAACTACATTAAACATAATATATGAATTGAGAAATAATTTTATTTTTATAATGAATTTTAATAAATATTATTATTTTTTATTATTATAAAGATAAATATAATTTATTTATTTCATATATACAATATGGATATCAAATCGAAGATCATAAAAAAATGATTAATTTGATATATTATATATGCAAAATAGATAAGAAATACAAAAGTTATCAACTTTTAAAATACATTTACAATTCAACAGCTAATTGAAGGAAACAAATCAAAAGTCAAGGATATATTAGTTACTTAGTATCTCACTATGTAAAATTACAAAGAATAAAGGGTTATATTAGTACAAGTGATATTAAAATACCTAAGTTAGCTAAATAATATTTATGGAATGTCCGAACCTAGATTATTATTTATTAATATCCCCCTTATCCTCCCCTTCCCCCCTCATATATTAATTCAGAACACGTTGAGTTGAGCCTACGTGGCTGCTTCTGGTGCTTCGAAATCATATGTGGCAAAATTACATGCTTCGTTATTAGGCTTGGATAAATTTTAATTTAATTCCAAACAAAAAATAATTAGGTTCGGATTACCATAAATATGTTGATTATTTATAATCATGTTACATGCATTAATTGCATTTTAATATCATTCATTGTTATAACTATTGAATTGTATATGTATTTAAAAGTTGATAAGTTTTGTATTTTTTATCAGTTTTATATATGTAATATATCAAATTAATCTTTTTTTGATGAGCTTCGATTTAACACCCATATTATATGTATAAAAAAAAATAATTTATATTTATCTTTATAACAATAATAAAATTATTTTTAATATTAATTAAAAAATAAAATTATTTATCAACTAATATATTTATATTTCAAATAGTTATATGATTTAAATTATAAAAACTAATATAATATAACACATGTAAGTCATAAGTAACACATATCATTCTAAAATATATAGTAATATATTTTTTTGTAAAAAAGTAAACTAAATTTAATATAGTTTTCTCATTAATTTTAAAATTTAAGAATATTTTTTTAACAAGCACCCGTGTAATACACGGGTGTTGTACTAGTATCAATATTATTTGTCCAAACCTAATTACGAAACATGATTCTTGGCTAAGTAGGATTACGAAACACCAGAAACAGCCACGTAGGCTCAGCGCATTCGAGAATTATATATAGAGGGGATATGGTAAATATTATCATGAGAAACACATTATTAAAACTTTAATTTACAAATTTTATAAACAAAACATTTAATTTTGTTATTTTTATGCATATTTATATGACAAAAATATTAAAATTAATTATCCGGTTCAGCAATTGACTCGTTGACCCGACGGTTGAACCGGTGACCCGATGACCCGGAGACCTGCCCCGGTCAATTATCGGGCTGGGTTTAAAAACTATGGTTCAGATATAAAAATTAGTTGCCATGTCATTTGAGTATGTTTATCTCTAGTGCAGTAATGCTCCCCTACCCACAATGGGCACATGTTAATATGTTCACTGCTTATGTGGTATGCACACATTGGTGATGTTAATATGTTCAAAAAAATACATCACCAATGTGTGCATGCCACATATTTTATAAAAATTAGTTGCCACGTCATTTGGCTAAACAAGGTTTGTGTATTATTTACTCCAGTGAGCTATTTTGTGGGAAATGTTATAATGACTGGTGTTAACATGTTAATCACTGTTTACATCTAGAACTAGTTGTAGTATGTGCAATGCACGGGATTAGCGACGGATCTAGAAATTTCACTCAGGAGCCTGATTTTAAATGTTAAATAACGAGCTAGTAGTTTAAGTCGAAACACTCATTTCATATAAAAATGTATTTACTGTAAATATAAATATAGATATGTGCTCCATCAAATTTTTAAAAACTTAAAATCAGTATCACCGTCAAACTTCTTAAAAAATAAACAAATAAGGAAAAAAAAAATAGATTTCATGTATTTATAATATAAGTTTAGCGTCTATAATTTATCATTAACTAAATTTTTTTGTTGAAAATTTGATTTAAGTTTAACTTTTGCACCACATTGCATAGCATCAAATGAATATTTTTAAAAAATAAATAAATACAAATATGTGATTGCACAAAAAAGTAGAAAAACAACATTAAAATGTAACAATCAAAATCGGTTTTATAAATTAATAAATCAATTTACAATTAAGAGACCCAAAAAGAGTATATCATTATAAATATTTTAAAAAGATTATATAGAAATTTAAAATATAAGGGTTAATGGTAGTAAATTTTTTAATAAACAAAAATAATATTATAAATGTAAATAAAAATAGCATTGGAAATAACTTTTAACTATTAATATATTGTAAATATTTTTTACATTTCTACACATGTTTTATAGTATTTTCTTTATATATGTATATTGATTTTTAATAAGTTTTACTTATTAATATATTGTATATATTTTTTGCATTTCCACATATTTTATAGTATTTTATTTATATATATATATATATATTATTTTTTTTTTACAGGCCCACAGGCTCCCTTGGCACCATGTCCCTCCGTCATTGCACTGGATGATATATTTTTCTAAAACTTTTTTAATATTGAATATTAAATTTAATGCACTTAGTATATATGTAACAAATGTATACAGGTCGGAAAAATTAAAAATTCTTGAATTATTGAATAGTTCTTTGTAGACAACGTTTTTTGTTCGCTTTAGTGGCGAGTCATCGTCACTATAGACTAATAATTTAAATAATTTTAGCTCGTCACTGCAGACTAATAATTTAAATAATTTTTGCATATGAATTCGATAATAATAAATAGGAAATGACAAAAAAAAATATTTATCTCTTCATCATGAAAATTTATTTCCAGCACATTTTTGTACTTTGCTTCAAATTTTCTTTCAAATATATGAGCAACCCTTAATTTCAAGTATGAATTTTTTGTTTGGGAAACCGACTTAAGAAAACACTACACGAACAACATATTGATATGGTGGAAAAAAATGAAATCAGTCGATTATATAGATTAATGATTGAAAAAAATGCTAAACAGATGTGGTAAATGGTTAGTGTAAATGACTACTTATATCGATGTTGTAAATTATTTGTGTTAAATGTGATATATGGTTCTAATTAAAAAGATCGTTCTAGATTTGTGATGTTCCATTCACTCTGACGTATTTTGCGATAAGATAATAATGAATCTTTCAAATAAGATATATTTTACTATCTGCTTGGATTTTTACTAACATAAAATGAGAAATATTTGAGTCCTTTAAGAATTGTTTTAACTGAATTTTCTTAAAGTTATGTAACGAAATTACGAAAGAATTTTTTGTAGATATAATTGAATTCGATATTGCAATCCGACTATGAAATAATTTTAAAAAATGATATAATTTTTTGTTATAGGTGAATGTTCCCTAAAAAAATGTTAACAATGTATTAGCTTTTTTATTATCCGCTGGATGTGAAATTAAAATAATTTTACCTATGGTTTATTTATTTAGACGCGTTCCTATGAAACAACATAAGTAAAATTAAATTTAACTGATGTAAATTTATATTTATCATTTGTTCAAATAATTATTTAATTAAAAAAGTTTTTATTTATCAGTATGTAAATTTGAAGGGTGGTTTTATAGTTGGTCAAGAATATATAAATCAAAATCTCAGATTATATTTGTGTTAATTTTTGCGATTTTATGCATGTCAATTACAAAAGACAAAAATTTTTATAAAAGAATATTTCGATGTCTGTTTGATATAGTAGCCCAATATATTTGTGAGAGAAAGTAATACATTAAGTTTTATTTAATTAATTATCAATAATATTTTAGTTATAAATTAGAAAGAGAAATAGAGTTACACAGCCAAATGTTTTTTTTAAAGAAAATCTCTCCACTAATTATTCAAATAAATTTTGGATAAACATGGTATGCCGGATTTATTTACAAACTAAGTTCTCGACCGACCAACTAAAACTCTAATTTATAAAAGATTTAAAATATTAATGGAATCCCTTACAGATAAAACCTGATTTCAAACAAATTTTGTATAGGAAATATGTACCATAAATAATTTGAAATGTCTGCAAAAGAGTATATGTAATCTATACCATTAATAATATAAAATAAGCAAATAAGATATATTAAACACGCGAAGATCAAAAGTCATTCAAAATTGAATTCAAATCGGATTACCAAAAGAAGTAAGTCAAAGGTTTTGACCCGAATTTTAATCAATTTTTCACAAATGATTTTTATATCAACCTCTTTCAATATATATATAGATATTTAATCAATTTAAAGTTTACTCTTTTCATAATTTTAAGTTATTCTATTTGTTTTTTTTAATTATTATATATTATGTACATTTTGATTTACTTTTCTAGCCAATCAGCACGTGGTTCAATAGTCAAGTTTCATTTTTTTTAAAAAAAATTTAATACATGTTGTGAATGTTTGTTTATTTATTATTATAATTCAATTGATATATTTCATGTCTAGAATAATTAATCAAGTCTATTCTTATATTTAAGTTTAAATTACCAATTATTTAAAATTGGCTTTTCCGGTTTCTAATTCATTTAAAATCTTTATTCAATCATTTAGTATTAGTTCGGTGCAAAATCAGTGCAAATGCTAATCTTTTTCTCAATTAATAAATAAATAAATATACATAAATGTATATTAATTTTTTGATAATTGTTTTATTTTCATTTCAATATATCATTTTTTATTTTATTTTTTCTTTTGTGGCATTCAAATTTGTCCTGTTTTTATTTCATTCAAGAAGAAACAGAATCAAAAGTACCTTCAAACTTTCACTCTTAGAAAACATTACAGAACAATCAATATTCAAAATCACAAACAGCTCTAATAAAACACATTTTTGGCAAAAATAATTACCAAAACAATGTAGAAAAAGCACAAACCAACAAACATTGCAATAATCAATTGGGATAGATAGATACTCAATCTTGGATACAAACAAAATAATTGAGCGCAGAACTTGTGATTGCTCAAATCACACACCGGCATTGTTAGTAAGTTGTAGGTCCTCCAGCCTCTTGTTCGCATATAGTATGAATGTCGCCATCTCGTAAAAGGATCTATATTGTTTTCGCCGGTGATAATAGAACTGTCAAAATTAAGCATCACAAAAAGAATTAGAGATTTTAACATATTCAAATGCATACTTTTGTTTTATGAACTTTTCAAAAAAATGCACAACTTTTGCACAAACTATACCGCATCATATTTCCCATTAGATCTTTGCCTTTTCTCAAGCGTCCAACCGGTTAGACGCTCTTGGAGCGAGGCCTCCGCATTCTTGACGAATAAAGGAGGGTTTGGATCCTCCGACCATGGTTGCACCATATGGTTTTCTAGGTCATGGTCACTTCCGGTTGAAGTCATACGCCATGTGCCTTCTTGTTCGAACACTCGTATATATGATTGACTAGTGATACTCGTTGTCACCTATATGTATACACACATTTTACATTGCCAACTTTGAAATAAAAACACAAATGGAGAGACAAAATATTATATATATATATGTGTGTGTGTGTGTGTGTGTGTGTGTGTGAGTTATTAGACCAATATATCATGGTATATAATATACACCTCATGGACTTCGATGAGGTATTCTTCGGCACCATTCATGAACTTGAAGAGTCTAAAAGACAATGGCTCGTCTCCTTCACTTTTGCGTTTATTGCGTAGCTTGTTGCTTGAAGATTCGCCACTTTGGATTAATCCTTGTTGCTGGTATGGAAAATCAATTATTTATATTAATTTGTTAAATAGCATGAGATGAATAGCCTTTAAATAGAATTTGTATTTCATTCTATATATGTTTTTCTTTTGAAATTTAGATATTCGCGCTCTTTCAACACTAACTAGTATTCGACCTGTGCATTTGCACAAATTTATAAATAAAGTATTGTAAGTTATTTGTATGCATATAATGATAATTTTTACCAAATTTACAAATAAAGGAGCTAAAATATTTATTTTTTTAAAATTGTGTTTATCATATTGGATGTAATGTATATTTTGGTATGTAACTTTTTTTTGTCAATTATTTATTATTTATTTAGGAATTTCAAATATGTTTTTATTTCCTAAAAGAAGTTAATGTAAATGTAACCACAACAATAATATTTAATCACGTTAAATAGTCAACACATTATAAGGTCAGCTTAAAATGATTTTTGTAATTTTGAAGTGATTAATGTATTGATTATTTAATAATTAAGTGATAGGTAAATAAATAAAAAGTAACGGTTTTTGGAGGGAAAAAATTATATTGCCACATAGGTATAATTTAATAAGTTTTATTAAATGCTCATGAGCCAGCAATTATATATATAGATTATGCACAATACCATTGTTCATGGTATGTTAGAGAGATTAGAGAATTTGTGTACTTGCCTCTGCACTCTCAGCATGATATGATCTTGCCATTGGTTGTGATGTTTGCTGCAATAAATAATAATAATAATAATAATAATAATAATAATAATAATTATAATTATAATAATAATATAAACATATAAATAAATAATAATGGAATATTCATTTACATTTTTGTATAAAAATGATTAAATAAAAAGAATACCTTATTATAAGCCAATGGCGTGTAGCTATAAGAAATCGGCGTGGGTGCCAGTACACCATCCACGATTTCGCATTGAAACTCTTCAGACCACTTCATGATGAAAAAAAATAAAAAGAACATATAAAATGCAATATATATATATATATATATATATATATATATTACACAATTTTATATGAACATATATTAAAAAACACAAAATTATAATTATATCTATGTGCACTAAAATAGAACTTTATGGAACTTTTCACTAGCATACCTGATGGTTCTGATCAATGCTACAATCTTGGTTATCAGAAGATTGAAATGCCATATTTTTTCTTATAAATTGTATAATGTGAATCGCTCAAAATATATTATAGAGATGAAAATGTGATTAATTGCTCAAAACTATAAAGCTAATTAAACTAATGCTAAAAATATAAAGCTAAACTGATGTTGTTTATATAGATAAAAATGTGAGGAGTGAGAAGATTTGGAACTTTTATGTTGGATTAGAGATGAACTGTACTTGGTCTATATCGTGACTAGAAAGGGATAAAATTTATTCATGTTTTCTTTTAAATAAAAATGGTATCATTACATGATTAGAAAATATGTATTTAATGTAGTTTACACTTTTTTTTGTATTTTTTTATTAGAAATGAGATGTACTATGTATTTTCAAATCAAATTTTGAATTAGCATAAATTTATGTATGTACTAAAAATGAACGTTGTCATGATAATGAGTATAAAATTTATATTTATTGATTTGAATTGTATTTTGTCTGTATAGTATTTCCACCATTGGGCTATTTTGTGGGAATTGTTACGATGACACGGGTTAACATTTTACCTCACTGAGAAAACAAATATCAAACCACTAAGAAAACAAATATCAAAATGGAAAAAAAAGTCGCTGCAAATACTATTTAATTTGAATTTTTTTTGTAGATGAAAATCATTTTTAAATTTAAAATAATCAATGCATGTTACAACTACAAATTTAGTGTTTGTTAGTAAACACTTTCAATATTTTAAGAAACTAAACTAGTTTAATATTTATTCTATTCCGTGGAGATAAAAGCCAACTTTTTTTATTCGAAATTTAGTATTTTTTAGTAATTACACTTTCAATATTTTTAAAATTAAATTTTAATATTTATTTTATTTCCTAGGAGATAGAGCAACCTTTTTAATTCGTAATTAATCGTATGTTTTTTTTCTCAAATTTAGTGTTTTCTAAATTTTATTATTTATTTGGTTTTATAATAAAAATAATTAATTTTTTTTAGTAATTACCCTTTTAAAATTAAAAAATAAAAAATAAACTACTTTATTATATATTTTATTTCGTGGAAATAAGCCAATTAACAACTAATTGTACTTAGAATTTTAATATTTTATTTTCCCAAAATTAGGTGTTACTCATATTTTCTCAATTTTATAATTTTAGTATTTTTTTTTTTTGTCTCAAAATTAGGTATTATAAACATTTTCCAATTTTGTAATTTATTTGGTTTTATTGTTTTTTTTGTTGGTGTGTTATAGGTTTTATCTTGAAAAAAGTTTAAGTGTTACACATGTTTTATCAATTTTATCATTCATTTAGTTCTATTATATATATATGTATTCTATTATATATATATATAAGAATGTTGATATGTTTTATTCAATGAATTCATTTTATCTTTTAAAATTAATTTATCATTTTATTTTGTTTATTACTCTTCTAAAAACTACTTTATTCTTTTATTTTGTATATGTTAACATATACATATAAATATATGCATGAATATAAATATAAATATATGCATGAATGAAAGTATGTATGAGAGATTGTAATCAACAATTATTATTATTATTATTTTTTTTTTGGTACAAAACAATTATTATTATTATTATTTACACAGTACTTTCTTTGATTCATAGTCCAATTGTTTATTGCCACGTGGCAAAAAAAAATAATGTTGACGGTGAGGCACTGGAGATGCACTAAAAAGGCTTTGGGCATGAAAAGTGATGATACAAGTTGACAAAATAATTAAAATCCAACCCCTTATTTTCCCTATATTGTAGAGTAACCCTCTCCTGAAAAGAATAACTCATGAGATTAGATTTTTACAGATGATTTTCACAAATCATAACATTATTTGTTCTAATTGTTAATTAATACTTGGAAATTTTCACCCCATCGAGCATAAAGGCTGGGTAACATGTACGTCATCGCAGGTCTCACGTAGAATCGGCTTTGATATCATGTAAGAATCAGGAGATAACGGGTGCAGGTCCTACGTAGAATCGACTCTGATACCATGTAAGAATCGAGGTATAACGGGTGCGGTCTATCTCAAAATTAATTGGTAGTATGAGAGTATTCCACTAGGCTTATAAACATGACTTTTAATCGGACCGGACCAGCCGGTTCGATCGGTTTGACCGGGAACCGGCTTTCATACTGGTTCGGTTCAGTGACTTTAATCGTTGAGATCCAAAACCGGGAGATAACTGTTAGAATCGGTGGAAAGCCAATTGAACCGGTGAACCGGAATTGATTAGAACGGGTAAGCGGTTCGCATAAATTGCCTTGTTTTTTGGATCTGCGTGAAACTCGTCGGCAAATTCATTGTTGCAGAAGATATGGCCCGGTACTGGCAGTTGTAGAAGACCGACGACGGCATCCCGAAGCCTCTCCCCGCGAAAGCGAACTCGAATTCGCTGCCATCCTCATCTGTGACGACATCGTTTTCGGTTTCTTATCTCTCTAGGAAACTCGCTGCCAAATTCAGAATCGTATTGGTGTAGCTGCTGTTGAAGGCTGAAGCTGGGCCTGGGAACATAATTTGGGATCAATTGCGCACATTGATACTATGTTACAGTGAAATTACAATGCCATCCTCGAGAATCGAATTGTTACATAAATGATAAATGAACACAAAATCACTACAAAATGGTTGAAATTGAGGTCACCCCAAACAATACCCAGAAAATTGTCAGCAAAATATGGAATGACTCCAAAGTTCCTTGAGCAATCCTAACAGATCGTCTAAATACAACAAAAAAGAGAAAAATCAAGGTCACAGTGTTACACAATCCGGCACTACACGAGCGAAGAGATTATAGTTCCATGAACGACAACAACACAAGCTCGATAGCCAAACCCAATACTAGCAACATCACATGAAAGTGAGTCAATTGGCCCATTAACGAGCATGTGGCAGACGATCCAGGAGTGCTCCCAGTGGGCCCACCAGCTGGGGGAAGACCAATACTCACACCGGATGAGGGCACCGTGGGGGAGGATATAGGGCTCGATGAAGGAATGCCGCCGGGCTCTGATGGGGCTGGCGCCGGAGAATATAATTTCGGGGCCGTCGTTGGTGGAGCACTCAGCTGAGGAAGCTGCTGCGGTCCTGTAGAATTTTTTATTTTTTTAAAAAAGAGTAAAATTAATCCTAAAAATTAGGTTGAGATCAACGTTTTTAGGTTGGTTTGCTAGAGTCAATGCACATGATCGAATGCTAGATTGATGAGTAGAATCGAAAAATTTAACGCGTATGAAATGAATGGTTATAAAGAGTTTTACCTGGGCATCTAGGTTGCAGGTATGTGGACAGCCTGCATGCAAAGACAAGACACTGAGTCAAGTTCCATTTCTATACAGCCAAAGACAAAATTCAACAAGTATATAAAGAGTCAATCTTTTGCTTACGTAGCAGATATAGTCTTGTTCACAAATCCACTGTAACTGCAGGAAGTCACATTGCATCCGCCTGCAGATTGTTGGGCGGTAACATTACCAATCATGAGATTACTGTTCGGGCATTGCATGCTCGAACAAGAAACTGCTAATGGGGATGGCTCACAGTACAAACTGCAAAACATGAAGAAAAAAGAAAAAAAAAAAACATTAACTTGTGTTAGAGAATCTCTCTTCTAAGCAAGTACAGGAAGAGTACACGTAATAAAAACGTGTTGTGCTCACTTGCGGCTCCCGGACCCACAACTGCACAACACACAGTGACTGGCGGTAATGGCATAACTACCGTTGGGCACAACCAGGCCGTAGTCCTCGGCGTAGATCGGGAAATTCGATGCACAAGCTGAATAATTGTTACAATAACATGACAATTTATTGAGTATATCAAACAAGTAAGTAAACCAAGATGCATTATACACAAAAATAATCCACCAAATTAAGGCATACACAAACATTCTTATCCCTAGAGAATTTTTCTTGAAATTGGAATAATGGTATGTCTTTCAGAGTGAAAAAAGTATATTATGTGAACATATGAATCTGGTTTTAGAGTACCTAGTGGTCTTGTAGTGACGAGGAGAACTATACAACAAAAGAAATAAAAGGGTAAAGTGTTTTGCATACAATTTCAACTGCAGCAAGGCAAAATGCAAGAAAATATAACCAAAATTCTGACCACAAGCCACGAACAAGTGTGTTACTTGACAACCAACACAAATGCAAGACAATGAATAAGATGGGTGCCGTTTTAAGCGTTCTGCAAATTAAGAACATAATACCAAAGTCTACAAATTGTCTAAAATCAAACAGAACCACATAAGCTAATCAAAGAAAAAGAGATAATCTTAGGAAAACAAAGTCTCCACAAACAATACCAAGAAAGAACCACCTAATTATGCATACTTGCAAAAGGGCAAAACAACATTCAAATAATGTCAGTTTCTTTCTCAACAAAATTATGTAATTATGTACCAATTCCCCTGCACATATGCATATAGAAAGCAGCTGCAAAATCATTACCACATTAACAGAACAACTCAATTCCCTAATTGGCTCAACATTACATCATTAACACCACATCAAAACAAACTTTATTACAAAACAAAAAAGAACAAACATAAAAGATGTAACCTTTTTAGAGAGAGAGAGAGAGAGAGAGAGAGAGAGAGAGAGAGAGAGAGAGAGAAAGAGTATCACTAACCAGACAAGGGGATAGCAAGAATATCACCGCCCTGAAGATCCTGACTGGCCATATTGTTGACATTCATCAAATCAGTCACTGTGGTCTGGTAACTGGCGGCGATCTCAGAAAGGGTGTCCGCGCTCCCGTTCACCACGTAGGACATGTAGACCGCCGGCAGGTTGTTGTCTGTGTTGTTGAAGCAGGTGCAGGGGAGAGGGATGCTCAGCTGGGTCCCGGTGGGGATGACGGCGTCCGTGATGCCGGCGTGAGGGTTTGCGGATGCGATCTGGTCGGGGGAGACGAGGCCGCCGTAGACGGCGGTGGAGATGGAGGCGACGGTGTCGGAGGCGATGGTGCGGTAGGTGACGCCGGCGGCTTGGCGGATGCCGTTGAGGCAGGCGCAGCGGACGGGGACCTTGAGGAGGAGGTCAGAGGGGAGGATGTGGTTCTCGACGTCGGGGAGGGAGGCGTCGAAGGCGTTGGCAAGGAGGAGGGCGATGGGGTCGACGCCGAAAAGGGAGGCCACCTGCGAGACCTTCAGGTCGGTGTAGAGGGTGTAGCTCACCAGGGCCGAGCAGACGCCGGAGTCCGAGCAGGGCTCGATGGTCGACTTCGGGGCGGCGCGTGGGGGGAACGCGCCGAGGGCGGCGATGAGGATGAGGAGGAGGGCGGGCGCAGGAGCGCGCATTCTCCGCGCGTGGGTCTGGGATTGGCGGCGGCCGGCGGTGGGTTTAGAGGGTGTTTGGGAACAGAATCCGCTCGAGTGTGTTTCGATTTTAGGGGGGAATTAAAAAGGGAAAAAAAAAGGTGGAAATGTGTTTGAAGCTGAAAAGACTGTTTCTTGGGGTGGTTTTCTGGAGATGGTTGCTACAGCGTACAGCGGCGCCGGAACACACAGCGTGTGTGAGAGAGAAAGAAAGGGGAAAGAAAAAAGTGGAAAAGTAATTTGAAAGGGTGGAGTGTGAGGGGCAAAGGAGAACGGAGTGCGACAAAACAGTGTCCGAAGTTCGTGTGTATGTGTAATTGTGTATACATTCTATTCAAGAGGATTTGACCATTCTGCACCTCCATTTTTTTTTTTCCTGAAACGTAATTATACTAATTATTGAAAAATTCAAAAGAGTATACCATCGAATAATTGAAAATCTTAAAAGGGTAACATAAAACATGAACTTATCCCTTTGAGCCCATACTAGTGCGTATCTCGTGCAATGCACAGATATATAAATTTGGAGAATATTATAATTTGAAATGCATTAGGATACATGAGAGTTTAATACATACGAACATTATTCATCATAAAATGTTCGTCACTAAAAAATCTTATATTATTAAAAACCTCTTTGTATACAACATATGAGTTTGATTATTGGGTAACTCGTTGTGAGGAGCACAGGCCGACTCGGGCCGGATGCGGGATGCACAAGGGCTGTGGAAATTGGGCCTCACTCAAGTGGGCTCCCTTGTTGGACTTTTATCCTGGGCTGCAGATGCTGATTGTTGTCGCCAAAAAAATTACCCCAACACTTGGACAATTTTTCTAATTTCCAACTATTTTATAAATTATATTTTATTCCAAGTTTAATTTTTCATTCCTATTTTATGAAGATAGTTATTTTACATTCCTAGTTATACTAACAAAGTATATTTTTAGTTTGATTCATGTAACTTCCTTAATAGTGAGTTGAATAATAGAAACATAATTTAATGATTCTCTCTATTTTCTCTCCCTCTCCCTAGTATTTCACAATTTTCTTCAAATAAAACAAAAAATTACATACAACAATTATTAGGTTGACCATCAAGTAAATCAAAATAAGACTGTAAATAAACATAAAATTTTCCTTAATAATTTCTATATTGTTTTGAAAATAATAATTGCAATGTTTCAGGTTCGACACAAAATTGGTTTGTTTGTTTTTTTATTAATTGTTTATGAATAGGCTATATATCTTAATTTTTGTTCAAAGTTGGTTTATTTTTTTATTTTTATCATCAGATATATCATGTTAGTCATCATTGGACATAAGTTCATAGGATTTGATGATAAATATGCATTTAGATTTTATGTGCAATATAAATGTAAAAAATACAGAGAATATAATAACGCTAAATTTAGTTTATTGGACATGTGCACAACAATTAGAAAAATGTGATTTTCTAAATTAAATTTTTAGGATAAATGCATTGTCAAATCATAAATTTCCGCAAGCAAGGAACTTGCTCTAATATATTATTCGAGATTTCAGTGCCGATGGCCGTTTTTTTACGGTAATGCAAGTAGAATTTGGGTAAAGCCGAATGGAAAACGTTTTTGCAAATCTGTAGATGAGAATGAATTTAGAAGAACCGTATTTATAAGAATATGTACATTATTTAAAATCTGAAAACAATAAAGAGTCCCAAGAGTTGGAAACCGTGTAATTAATATTTAATTAAACATATAAATTATCGATCTACATATCATAACTGATATGTTTAATTTTATAATACCATATAATTTGGATTTGTTTCCAACCACTACATCTTATAATAACTGATATGTAGAGATTTTCACAATTAAAAAAAAACACGCCAAAACTGAAAAAAAAGAATCCCAAAACTTGGAAACAATATAATTTTAAATTTACTAAACATAAAAAAGGGTTATAAAAATCATAGTTGATTACAAAGTATGTTTAATTTTAGAATTCCATATAAACTGGATTTGTTTACAACAAACAGAGGTTATGTGAAATTATAACTATAATTTTGTTCAGATATCTAGAATATAAAACCCTTTAAAAGAGTCCCAACAGATGGAAACAATATAATTTTTAATTTTTTTAAACATAAAAAACATATCTAATTAAAATAATATATAATTTTATATTTCCCTTAAAATTGGGATTCTTTACAAGAAAACAAAATCGTGTTACTAACTTATATGTTAGGTAATTAGAAATAAAAATGTATCCATAAAAACACGTGCTTAAAAAAATGTAATTATGAAAAAAAAAATAGTTTTATGTCATGTCAAAAAGTATTAATACACGTGTTATAAAAAAAAAAGTGAAATATCAAATATAATTGTATTCATACATTTTACGAATAAAATTTTATGCAATATTATGTAAAAAATAAATTAAGTGAATAGTAATCATTAAAGTGAATAGTATTCATTATAAGAAATTGAGCCGCATTTTTTGGGAATGTTTATACCAAATTAATTATTGAAAAATTCCCGCACTTTGTGGGCATTTAATAGCTGAATGTGAAAAAAAGAAAAGGGAAAAGAAGTTGCCATTAATAGTAAATAATTAATGAAGAAAGAGATTTGACCAAAAATTGACATGCCATTTTTGAAAAACTAGTACAGAGCCCGTGCGATGCACGGGGTGTACAATTTTAAGGTCATTTATCGAGTCTTATAATTATATAAATGAATTATAAAAAAATATGTACGGGATATATATAGTACGTGACCTGTAATAGGCCAAAATGTAAACACGGGTGATGCACGGGGTGCATAATTTTAATGTCATTTATTAGTACAGAGCTCGTGCGATGCACGGGGTGCACAATTTTTTAGTATGTGTAATAAAAATACATACCGTATGCACGGGACAGAAGCACTAAATGAGTCATTTCCACATAGCTTGTCCGTTAAGTAGCTCTTGAACATGGGTGCACAATTTGTAGTACGTACCATAAAATCAGAACAGATTTCCATACAAATAGATAATAAATTAGATAATAAATAAAACCTTTTTTATTTTAGTAAAGATTTTACGTACTTTGTTTTTTTACTTATCGGATGTTATGAGATTTTTTTTGTTAAACAGGTTTTATGGAATATAATATAAATACAATTAGAGGATCGAATAAAATCAGAACAGATTTTCATACAATTAGATAATAAAAAGGAATTGGATAAGGAAAAGAAGGAAATGGATAAGAAAAAGAAGTAATTAGATAAAGAATTTTGAATCTGACTTTTTTTAAGTATAGATAGACTTGACGTACAAATTTTGGCTTCACTGATTTTATGGAATTTGTTTTGACAAAATCGATGTTAATATGGAATAAGACAAATAAATAAAGTCTTTTTATTTTAGTAAATATTTTACGTCCTTTTTTTTACTTGTCAGATGTTATGAGATTTTTTTCTTAAACTGATTTTATGGGATAAAAGATAAATAAATAAAATAATTAAATAAAATTCTGGAGAGAAATAACAATGCATTAATTACGTTGACTTTTCAATATACTAAATTTAGTAAATAGAATACCTTATATAATAAGTATAGATATACAAATAAATAATATGTCAAAATTTTAAAGAATAACGAATGTATTTAAATTTATTATCTAGCCATCAGTAACATCATTTAATGATGTGATCATTATCTCTTAAATGATAAATAAAATATTAATATAAAAAAATATATATTTTTTTATATACTCAAATAAAAATTAAAAAATATTATCGTCAAATATGAATTATAATACATATAATTAAAATTATTGCAGAAGTTAATAAAATTATTTAAGGAAAGAATCTTTTTGTTTATATTTGAATAGGAAATGTGTATATGCAAACAATTAATGCATATAGTAAAAAATTTCCAAATAAAGTATGCATTAAATGTGAGTTGACTTTTCTTGCTACTATTTTTGGTAAATAGTATGGCTTTTAATATAAGTATAGATGGTAAATCTTTTTATATAGATATATAGATATTAATACATAAGACAGTAGTTTTAGTTAAGTAGTTAGAAAATTGCGCACACATTTAAAATGCTTGGGATATGGACTACATTTATCAAATTTTGAAAAATTCAAACGAAACATGTATAATAGTTTTGATTTCACAAATCTCTACATGATAAGATATTTATTTCGATAATTATTAAATTATTCAATGCAAATTTATTTATCCACCAAAGATACTTAAGTTTTAAACGAAACATTTGATTTGAGTTCTATTCACCAAATTGCAAATTTATAAAAATTAACATTTAATATTTGTTTAAAAAAAATATTAACATTTATTTTTAATCACAAAAAGATATTTGTTTCACAAAATGTTTTATTTGAGTTTTAGACCAAACATGTATAATAATTAACATTTAATTAGAGGAAAAAAAGATATGCTTTCGAAACTTTAAGGTGGATATGTTTCAATATTAACAAACCTAATTTGAAACATCTTAAAATTAATTTGTTCATGTAACTACCCAAAATTGCTAACAATAAGATGAAGAATAGGGATAATGCCAAAATTTTCAAATTTCCAAAAAATTCAAATGATCCAGCAGCATGTGTCGAAATTTTCAAACAAAATTTACTATGTTTAGTTAGTTGTTTAGGCGGGATTTTCATCTTATTTTTTGTTTACTATTTTAGAATTATTTAGGTTTCCTCTTTATATAATAATAGATATGTGCTCTAAGGAGGTAAAAACTTCATCAAAGAGACAAAAAGACCCATAAAAAAACAACTCCATAAAGTGGACAAAAATTTCATAAAGTATACTAGACATCTGACACCGCACGACTAAAAAAAAAAACAAGGGAAGACAAAAAGACACGTCTAATTTATTCAAATAGAGTAAAACATCCTCTACACTGACAACCGAGTCGCAGCCACAGCTAAGAACCGCAAACGAACAACACTAGACTCAAAACCCGAAAGTTGCGACCACTCAACCGCCTAGACGAAATTTTGGTCCAAAAATAGACTCTGCGTAGCTTGGCCGCCAGGGAGAAAAAAGAGAGCCACCAATAAATCATCAGAAGGTTCGCGACAAAGATTCAAGATGGCACCTCGCCGCTCGCAGTTGAGCGGCCAAACCGGCAGACCGACGGACGGGAGGGTCAACAGACCACCCGAAGAGCAGCCCAGTCGCGTGTCACCATATTGAAGACCTGACCAGGCGCGCCCCTCATAGGTAATGACAAGAAGCTTGCGAGACCGAAATACAGATAAAACGGTTGGTCCGACAACTGGGCTACATGAGGCAGCCAACGACCCCCTCCAAAGCCAGGGGAATAGGGGGCGGCGAGATTCGCCGTTGGCCGAGTTCCCATAGGGCCCCAAAGGGACAGAGAAAGAAGGCCCCAGCTGCGACTCGGCCAAGCCGACCTGGAAATCGCAAAGGTTCACCCACCGGAGAAAGAGGGGCTACAGTATGCAAATTATAGATCTTGTTTTTCAAGATACTATTTCGAAGAGAGAGAATGGCTTTTTCCATTTTTCACCTTCAACTTATTCGACAAAGTTTGAAGTAAGAATTATATTTTCCTTACATGACCTCAAAGAGGTATTGACGGGGAAAATTGCAGGTTTCGGAATTGTTTATAACTGTTGCATCAGGTTCGTATTTTTATGTTAATTAGAATCGGCCTGGGTATATATATAGCCTGATGTATAAATATATATATATATATATATGGTTTACAAATATTAGAGTTGTGCTTAGTTGATATTGTTGATATCCTAGTTGAATACAACTTGAAAGCTCGGATCGGAACAAGTAATCACGAAATGTCGAGTTGATTGAGGAACAAGGTTAACGAGCATGATGAACAGATCAACCCCTGAGGCCGACATCTTGGGAAGCTACACGACAATGTCAATCTCCTCAGATGCCGAGCAGAATAAAGAACTATGAGAGACCAGGAGATGATCAGGTATGAGCAAAGGTCTTGCCTGGAGATTCCCTAAGGTCGGGTTGTATGAATCCAAGTTCTGAAAACGATATAATATTGCCACTTGTCAACCAATGATTTTCGATGGGACGCAACACCCTAGTCTACCACCCAATGGCGCCTAGCCCGACAGAAAGGTCTGTCAGAAAATCATTGAAGATACCTCAAGTCGCATTTAATGCCTGTCAGAGCAGTGTCAGCCTGTCAGTTAGAGCTACTGTGCAACAAGATCGGATGAACAGTGCATGAACAATGTCAAATTTAAGGATACTATAAATAGTCAACTCATTTCATTTGTTGTGGGTTGTTGAATCTCTCACCAATTAATTCTCTCTCTACAATTACTCCTCTTATCCTTTAATAATTTCACGTGAATACTCAAAGTGTAACTAAAGTGTCGACCTCAATATCAGAGGCCGACCTCGTAATTAATATAAAAAGCTCATTTCTGGGGGCGGTAATCAGTAAAAGGGCAAAATCGTCATTTCCGGGGGCGGTAATTAGTAAAACACATGTGGTAAATAGTAACACCCTTAGTTAAAATATTGTGAGTGAATGAATAGTGAATTAAAGTTGATGTGGTGTGTATGAATGACTGATTGATATTATTTAATTATATTGATAATATTGATGATAGTGGTGTTGGGTTAAATTTGAGTTAAAAAAATGGTTGAGTTAAAATGATGGATTTTTTTTTTTTTTTTGAAAATTTTCATAAACAAACATGCTCTTAAATAATACTAACAATAATGCTCCCCTACCCACGGTGGGCACATGTTAATACGCCCACCGCTTATGTGGCATGTACACATTGGTGATGTTAATATGTTAAAAAAAAAATACATCACCAATGTGTGCAGGCCACATAAGCGGTGAGCATATTAACATGTGTCCACCGTGGGTAGGTGAGCATTATTGATAATACTAATATAATTTTATTAATATGTTAGGTTTATTTTATTTATATAGAATGTTGACTCCACTATGGAACCAACTGTTGGCTTCATAGCAAAATCGATTCTTTGTCGGTATGCTTATTTATTTTATACATGTGAAAAAATAAATTATTTGTTGGCAGCTTTCTATAATTATTTTTTCATTTAAAGTTGTTCACTAAAAATATTATAAATTTTTAAATTTATCCGAGGTTTGTTTTACCAATATTTAAATAAGTTTAATATTTATTTAGAATTTATTTTATAATTTTTTAGGGTTATGATTTGTTGTTTTGTATGATTCACCATTTTACAAGTTGTTTTTATGGGAGAGCTATATATTTTATAATCCAAACATAGTTATAGCTTATAAAAGATATCTCATGAACATAAATAATAATGATAAGTAATTGGTGCATATTTCGTCCATGAACTCTTACCTCAGTGTTTGTAATTTTGTGCCGAGTACGGAAAAGCATTCGAGCTCTCGTCGTTCTCGAAGGTGAACGATTTTGGAGATCAATAACACGATTAAGTACATAAATTAAGAAGTAAAAATTACATAAAAATTCTAGAGTTTTTGGTTTGGCTTTTAACTAAGTTTTAACTAAGGAAATTAGATTTAGAATGTAATTAACATGGAAAACAATTAAAAACTAAAAGTAGCCTCTCCAAAAATTAATAATTATTTAGTAGAGAAATTATAAGACTGGGAAACTAGTAGTCGTCACTAAGAGCACCCACAATGCTTTGGGTCTCTTAGAAAAAAATCACATGCCATGTAGGAAATAGATTTAGTCTATAAAAAATGTTTCACAATGCAATTAAAAGTGGACCTATCTAACTTATGTGGCACTAGAAAAAAGAGACTAAGTCCACACTTGGGTCTATTTTGGACCCAAGTGCAAACTCACTTAGTCATTAATTGTTCACAATTTTCTTTTTCTTTTTAATAGGCAAAACACATTTTTTTTTTTGTATGCATTTATTATTACTATATTTTTATTGGTTGTTTAGTATTCTAGACCTAATATTTTTTTGTTTTGCATTGGATAGATTTTAGATTTTTTAGCTTAGGTTTGTCCATGTCATTATGGCTTAAGTCTATTTATTTGTCACATATGCAAAAAGAGACCCAAAGCATTGTGGATGCTCTAAGGATGTAATGGTAATTTAGCAATACTGCTTAGGGGTGTTTACGGTCTGGTTTTAACCGAAAAAACTGTTAATTCGGACCGCGGATCGGTTAAATGGTCGGGTAAAAAAGGCTTAAAAATTTCGGTGGTTAATTTTTTTAAAAATTTGGAATAACCGGTTTATGGAACGAAATGTGTATTTTTATGCTTATGGGACGAATTATGTATTTTATTTCATCATTGTTGTTTTTCTTAATTTTTAGGCTCAAATAATCTCTTTTGGGCCCAAAATTAAAAAATAAAAATTAAGCCCAAAATAATAAAAAATAAAAATTGAAGGCCCAAAACAAAGATTTTGGATTTAACCAGTTAACCGCCAAACCGGACCGTCCAATGCGGTCCAGATTGTGGCCGGTTAAAACATAAAACCGGTCCGGTTATGGACAAGGAAAAAAATTAACCGTTAGGTCCGGTTTGGTCATGGTTTGAGCTAAAACCGGACCAATCCGAACCTTGAACACCCCTAATACTGCTTTTTAACAATAAAGATTGTCTGGATCGGGATGTACCCCTACTAGGACTGGGCACGGTTCGAATACTCGAGTTTTTTGAGGTATTTGCTAATCGAACCGAACCGAGCAAATATTCGAACTTGCTAACCAAAACTGAACCGAAAATTAAATTCGGTTAACCGAAAAAATCCTACTATCTGCGAATTAACCGAATTGAACCGAACCGAGCAAACTTAACACAAATTCGGGTGAGGAAGAGCGTGAGGAAGACGAGAATGAATTTTCAAGTCTAGAGCGATTAGCTAGGTCAGAATTTGGGTTAGTGACTAAGTGTTGATTAGGTATTTACTATTTAGGTTAGTTTAATATATATAAATATAATATATAATATATAATATAATATATATTTTATAAATTTTAATATAATATACGGTTCGGTTCGGTTAAAAATCCTAAAAACCGTAACCGAACCGAACCGAGCAAATACTTCCTTTGAGGTATTTGTAACCGAACCGAGTACCCTAGTTAACCGAAAATTTGGTTCGATTTCGATTTATCCCTTCTTTCTTTATTTGCTTATTCCTACCACCCTAAGTTTTCTGATTCTTTCTTTCCTTTCAATGACCTAGGTTACATGGGATTCTAGAAAAGTCGTTCGGATCTACGATTCACCGGTTCGGTTCGATTTTTTTTTTCCAGTCCTAACCCCTACTAACCCACCCACTTTGGGGCCTGGTAATTGATTTGCGGATCCACAGTGGATGAGTGGGGCCCCTCTTATAAAACTTAGGCCAATTGGGCTTTCATAAATTTTGGATTTTTGAAATTTGGAATATTAATGGGCCTTAAATGGTGTCAAGAGCCCTTCAACCCAAGTTGGATCTGGAATTGAGGATGTGCGCTGGTCTGTATAAAGGGGAAATCAAATTTCAAAGATTAGGGTCCTTTTCAAGCTTAGTTATCAATTTGAAATCAAATAACATCATTTTTTTCACATCTAATATATCAAATCATTTAAATTAGAATGGGTTGCTGCTCGTAATCGTTATATTAGTTTGATCCGTCAACTAATTGAGCCGAAATATAAAGGCGTTTGTATTTAGCTCGTTTATCAAACTAACAAGTCGAACTAAAGTCGTAACTGATTGAGTTAAAGCCAGTAATTCAAAAATTAGCTAAAAATCCTCAAACCCAACGGGCCTTGATGAGCACAATTTATTAATCGAACGAGTTTTAAATCGAACCGAGTCAAGTTGAACTAAACCAATCGGGTTTGTTCAACAACTCTACACACATAAAAGTTAAAACTTGTAGTCCTAGTTTTCATCACCAAGAACAAGAGAACACTAACAAAACTTTAATATGTGATTAATTATAGGCAAAATTGCGCCTAATATCACCACCTTTATCGAAATTGCAAATTAATCACGACTTTTAGACTTTGGCGCACAATATCATGATCTTCAATTTTTGGCAAAACGGTACATGAAATTCATCAGCTCCCCAATTTTGCCACCGCGGATGCTTAGCTGGCGTAGTAATACGGCGTCGTTTTATTTAATTTTTCCCACGTCAGATCAAAACGACGTCGTTTCGATAACTGAGGTGTCTTTTTTCCACCTCAGCTCGTAACGACGCCGTTTTGAGTTACATAAAAAATCTAATCGGGCCCCAAAATTCAATTGTCTCAAAATCAGATCCCTAATCTCTCTATCGACGCAGAATCCCTAATCTCTCGCAGAAAATTTTTGGGGCAAAATGTCAACCAAATCCAGCTCATCTAGGAGTACAACATCAAAATTTACATGTATCCATGGTGAGGCCGAATTGCTAACCTCTAATACCGATCGAAATCCGGGTAGGCGGTTCTACAGGCGCAAAAATCGATTGGTAAGCCTAGTTTACATGTATTCATGGTAGATTGTTTAAATTGGAAACCATGAAGTTGATTGATTATGGAATTAGGGAATTAGGGTTTAGGGTTATGGCTTATTAGGTTTTTCTAAATTTTTCTGAATTTTTCTGATTTTTTATGCATTTTTCTGCATTTTTTTGAATTAGGGAATTAGGGTTTAATGACATCAGTTAGGTTTAATTTGAAAATGATTAATTCTGAAGATTTTAGGTTTAATTCTGAAGTTGATTGTGCATTTGAAAAGTTTTTAGGTTTAATTCTGAAGTTCATTGTGCATTTGAAAAATTTTTAGGTTTAATTCTGAAGTTGACTTTGCATACATTTGAAAATTTTTTAGGTTTAATTTTTCAGTCATTTTCATATCATTTTGTATTAATTTGAATATGGTTATTTTGACAGGAAAGTGATTGTGGTTATTTTGCTTGGCTTGATCCCGAGATCCCAACCATTCGAAAAGATAGCTATGAAAACCTTAAAGGTCAAGTTAAAGTATTGGAGGAACAATTGAAATGCAAAATGGTGGTGGAGAAACTACTGTCTAACATATTAGAATTGAAAACGACTGAGTTGGATTCGTTGAAATTGGAACATGCTGAGCAAAAGAATGAGTTGGTTATGTTGAAATTGGAAATTGTTGATCTTCAGAAAAAAATTGCAACCATGGATCATAAGAGGAAAAATGAGAAGAAAATGTTGATTTTGGTCATTGTCTTTTTGTTGGCCGTGTGGTTCTTTGGTGTGTGTAATGAGAAGAAGTTAATGCTTGGTGCTTAGTTAGAGTTGAAGTTGGCTTTTTGTTGTAGCTTTGTTTGTTTTTTCATTATGTGTTTTGTTAAGACTTGTCTAGCCTTGTTTATTTAACTTTGTAAGCTTAGCTAAACAAAGCTGACGCATGTAATCGTTGTTTGGTCCAAATGACTTATTGAATATCTAATATATATGTGATGAACATTTTCATTGTTCGATTAACACTATTTTCTTTCTGTTAGTTCAATGAACATCAAAACACATGTACACAACTTCAATGAAAATCACATTTATAAGCAATCTAATTTATTGAATGAACATCAAAACACATGTCCACAACTTGACTGAATGAAACATAACACAGAGGTTCACAACATTCATAAAAAAACCCAATGTTTCAAATCTTGTTCAAAAACAGAACACAGAGGTTCACAACATAGAGGTTCACTACATCTTGTTCAAGTTCAAATCACATGTCCACAAAACAAAATGTTTCAAACACATAAAAACCCAATGTTTCAAATCCCTACAATCCACAAAACACAATGTTTCTAACCACAAAACCAGATCAATTCACCATCAGCTTTCTATCCACTACACAGTACATCAGCTTCATTCACCATCAACACAAAAACATATCAATTCACTTTCTATCCCTTTTTGACAACACTTTCTTGAGTCCCCAGGTCTTTTTGCACTTGCAATTCCTTGCTTTGAGTTTTTTGAACTTTCCTTTTCCTGGCAACCTGTCAATGCATTTTCAATCATGTACATTGATTAATTTTAGAAAGTAGTCAAATGAGAAGTTACACCAGATTTCAAACAATTTTTAATCTGTTACCTCTTTAGTAGGTTGAGCTGCCCCTGTTGGATTTGGGGTTGTTGTCACTTTCCTTGGTCTACCTCTAGGCCTCTGAAATTTACAAGTTTGTAAATAAAATCATATAATCTACAAACATATAATGGTAATGACAATAAAAAAAATTCAGAGTGCTACCTCTTCACTAGGTTGACCTGCCTCAGTTGGATTTGGCAAAGCTAACACTT
>CACSLK010034002.1:2759191-2777125 GCA_902706635.1 Striga hermonthica | reverse complement strand
GTGTGTGTGTGTGTGTGTGTGTGTGTGTGTGTGTGTGTGTGTGTGTGTGTGTTTATGGGGTTTGTGGATCCCATTCCTCCTATTGTGAATTTGTGATGCAAATAATATTTTTTACATTGTAGACATTGTTTTCTTTTCTCTTCTTTTTGTCTCTCTTGTGTGAAGATTGGAAGTTCTTTTACTGTTTTTTGTTTCTTTCTCTTCAATTTTTGTTCACCTCTGTCTTTTCTCACATGCAACTTTTCAGTCAAAAGGAGGGAATTAAAGCCCATCATTTTAAGGAGCCATTTTTGTTTCCATTTTCATTCCCCTGCATAAAAATAATTCACACTGAAAGGGTGTGTGCCTTTTTCAGAGCCCTTTGAATTTTCCACTGGTACTCTAGCCAAAATGAATAAATAAATAAATAAACAAAAGGAGATGCTACAATCCCGTTACTAAATCATTCCATCGAGATTTGTAACCATCAAATCAACTATCCCGACGATTATCTAACGGTTATAAACCCCGACGGAATGGTTCTGTAACGGGACCGTAGCATTTTCCTTTGAGAGACACCTATGGCTTCAGTTTTGCTTTCATCTAATCATGTGCATAATAATGCAGGTTGAGGTAGAAGCACTGGTAATCCAAGGACCAAAAATGGCCACAGTAATGAGCCAAGTGAAAAAGCTTGAAGTTTCTGTGCTGGTTTTAGGTCAGAAGAAACCCTCCCCACTACTCAATTGGTAAGTCCAATTTGTTCACTTAGAAAAAAAAATTAAAAAATAAAATACATTGGCTAATTATTGAATAAATTTGTCTCAATTGCTGTAATTAAATTTTCCCTTTGTATTTTTCAGCTTTTGTTTCAGAAGCAAGACAGATGAATTTGTGGAAGAATGCATAAATACATTGGAGTGCTTAACAATTGGAGTCAGAAAACAGAGCAATGGAGTTGGTGGGTACCTTATCAGCACCAGATGGCACAAGAATTTCTGGCTTCTGGCTTAAAAAATAAAATAATCACTTTTTTTATAATGAAATTATTTAGGAAAAATAATGTAATTTTGTTGCAAAAATATTATGTAGAGTACTTATGTGGTATTGGCATGAAGGAGAATAATATCAGTTGTAATGTTTAGTTATTTAATTACTCCTCTCCAAACAACTACTACTAACTAGATCTCTTGTAGTATCATCTTGGAATATATATAATCTATAACCCATTTGTGTGTGCAATGTAATATGTCTTCTGCTTTTAATTTGCTAGTGTTGAGATACAAATGACAAAAAGGATGATCCACAAGCCCGGAAGTTGCGTCCCTAATTTTTTGGCGCATAAGGTTAGGGTGCGGACCAATTACCCGACACTCTAGGTCGCACCTCGGCCTTTGGGAGGATGGTGAAGTAGGCGGTTGAGCTAAGCAAATACTATAGTCTTTTCCAACAGGGGTCTCACTCTGTCTAGACTGTGAACAGTTAATTGATTGAATTTTTCTTTCCTACAAAGGACCAGAAGAAGCTATACTAGTAGAAAATTGCCTAAACTTTATCACACTTTTAGGGGGTAATTTTAATTTAAAAAGATATTCATAAGGGTAAATTATGATCACCACAAGAAAAAAGAATACAGAAATAAGATTATCACTCAACTGATTTTTCCACTAAGTTCCAACAAGAACCACTTTGCTGATTACTGAATAAAATTAAAAGATAGAAAACAAGGGGAAAAAAAAAACCTTTCTCAATTTTCAATTAGGCCTCTGCCCCTGCTAAGTGTTCAGAAAGGGTGAATGGTACTGAAGATAAAACTGTCTCCTTTCCTATAGTAAAATACCTATTTATCATACTTCTCTTGCTGCCCAGATAACTGTTTTTCTCACGCGAAAAAAAATAAAAACTCAAACTTTGTCGTCCAATTTATCGCTACTAACCAAAGGGATGAGCTCGATTTTGTTGCGTGGTGTCCGCGGGGTCCCGGGCGCTTGCTGGGAGAGCAAGTGCCTCACGTACCCATAGAAAGTACACCCGACTAAGGTAATACCACACCCAACGGCATTCATCATGGAGATCGGATTACGGAAAATCAGCCACGAGCATGTAACAGCAACAGCAACCTTACATGAAAAACACATTAAACTAATGATTCATTTATTCACTTTTTGAAGAAAACTAGGACTATGTAAAAGTGAAAAAATGGCTCATTCCTTCATCAATTTGACCAAATCTCCAGGTAGCCTATGTCACTAACACTAGCTATTATGAATATAACTTGTCCAACAAGAATATATTTTCAGTATAGATTTTAATAAGTAATTAATGTGTGAGAGACTAATAGGATACCATAACTCAAGAAAGAAAACCCCACCTTAAGATTTCCAGCAACATTGAAGGTCACAGCAGTTGTCGAGTGGATAACATAAAAGATAGAGAAATTGAGACAAAAGGCCAATACACCCGACCCGAATATGATCACCAGAGACGAGAAAAGAGAGGGGCACATGTAAAGCCAACTGACGACACCTGATCCTTCTAGAAGCAATGCTGGCACAGCCAATATCATTGTTGCAAATGGCGCCATGTAGTATACTGTATTTATACTGTACTCACACAAAATAGAGAGTACAAAAATAGATAGATTTGGCATTAGCATTAGAATACAGATAATTCAAAATAATAATAATAATATACTGATATATAGAAACCATTTCCTTAAAATCAGACAGTTGGGAGTATCAATAAAAGTTGGTTAATTAGCACGGCGATTTAGTAAAAATATACAAAACCCGGATAAAGTACTAATCCAAATTAGGATATGTGACAATGACATGGGAAGAGTATTAGGAATTGCTTGTACAGTGATTTTAATTTATCTATCTGGCAAAACAAATAAACAAAAGTTGATAACAGAAACTGCCCTAACTTTTAGTTTAATCACAAAGAAATAGTAGCGTCTTCATCTCATAGTAAAAATAAGTCCTTACACTTTCACTCACCTAACAAATAGTAGCGTCTTCATCTCATAGATTATTAAACTTTCGGAAGACAAAAGTACGTTTCAGGGGGTTATTTGTAACTGATAAAAAAGAAATAGTAACTGGATTCTTTTGTGATCTGACTAACCCTTGGAAGATAGTTTTTTGTTTCACAAATAAATAAAATAAACCTGTCTTTATATTAATATATTTTGTTAAGTCCTGCTTCCTAATTAATAGATATATCCACAAAATTCACAAGACAGAAGAAAAAGAAAAATAAGAGCCATCTTGGTAGTAAGACTGTAAGAGTGACAAAATGAATACAGAGCCATCTTGGTAGAAAGAGTGACAAAATGAATACAGAAAAGATTCATAATTTACCAACAATGTTAAAAAGAAAACAATCGAGGTATCACAAATTACCTGTCGAATTTGTATCCATGCAACAAAGACTCCGCAAGAATTGTTTTTGTGGACGTTGCAAGACAGCCGAACAAAGCAGCACAAAAGCCGAGCATGTTAAAACTGAGCTCTGTGATTGAAGTGAGTAGAATCCCACCAACAATAGGAATCAGGGAAGCCCAAATTCGCCAGTCAAAGTACTTTTTCCAGATTAGCCACTGCAGGATGACTGTTTCAAGAAGGAATAACAAACAACAGTATTTCATCATTAGTGTGAAATGATAATTACAAAAGCCAACTGTAAGGTTTGGGAATTTACATAAAAATAACTAAGGTGGGTTTTATATATACATAAAAATGGCATTCTTGAGGTCTGGTTCATTTTATGAACCAGAACAAGGATATGAGACGAAGCTATTTGGTATTCTTCCCCTTCATCCGTAAAAAGAGAAGTAATCCCAATTATATAGCAGTTAACCCTTAAAACTTAAGGCACATTCAAACCCAAAGGGATCTCTCATTATTTTTAATTTTTTTTATTTTTCATATTTCTTTTTATAATTACCCAAGTTAAAGAGTAGTTCTGTAATCATCCTTTAATGTAACACAAACACAGACAATGATAAAACTCACCTGTTGTAGCAGGAGTAAAAGACTTGATAGTCTGCATGAAAGAAACAGGTATATACCGCAGGCTAACATTCCCCAAAACTATGTTGATACAAAATATAAACGACATTGGAAATATCCTTCTCCATCGATCTTCAGGGTCAACTGTGATTAGAGGCTTCAGTTTTAGCACTTTAATCACCAAGTAGGCACCGATGGCCGAGGATATAAAGTGAATGCACGACACAGTCAACGGAAACTTAAAGTCCAGTTTCTGTCAACAACATAAGAACAATTTAAATTGATTTTCAAAAACAACATAGAAAAATATTAGACATGTTCATAACTTGTACACTTGAGAGCAGTAAAAGGTGAAACTTTAATAGAACACACAACCCAGGTTACAGGACAATGTGAGAGTTTCATAACAATAGCAACCAAGTGATAGGCCAACACTAATTAGTCATCATCAATAAATATATGGTCTCACCAACCTATCACTTATAATGACCATATGTTGTCCTAGATTTTTCCATAGGCAACATGATTAAAGTTTCTAACTTCGGTAGATTTTAAAATTCGCAAAAGAATACATTAATAAACATAAAACTCATTTGCAAAAACCAACAGTAGATGCAAGAAATAAATACTCATCACTTGTAGTTCTGATACAGGTTTAGAACAGGATTGAAACTACAACACCTCAAGAGCACAAAAATCCGAAATTTCGACAATTTAAATCGTTATTAGAGCTGGAACAACAAAATACAACAAAGCGCATCGAAAATAAATTGGTGGTCTGAAAACCCATCTCTAGGTTCACCGTTGTCTAAATTATGAAACAAAATCCAGATTGACCACCATAATTCCAGCTGAACCTCAGCAAGAATTAACACAAACACACATGAATTCTGAAACAAAATCCAGATTGACAACCATAATTCCAGCTGAACCTCGGCAAGAACTTAACACAAACACACAAACAAAGATCATCCTCTTCAATGGAAAGGGGAACAAATGCAGAAAAGTGTGTCCATATAAATACGAAAAAAAAAAAAAAAAACATAAATCTCCTGAACGAACAATTTCATCATCTCACACTTGTAATAACAAGTGTAGCTCAAATTCAAAAACGAACCTGGAAGATCCATTTGTTCATGATGATGACAGTGACATTGAACCCCCACCATTGGACAATAGCCAACACCGATCGAATTACACTCCACTGGCACAACCTGCTCTCCTCCATAACTTTCTCTCACACCACTCGCGAACCACAAAATTCGACAGAATTGACAGGTAAATCAGATCGAACAAAAACACAAAACGGAAAAAACCCAGATCAAAACTCAGTGACACTCGATCACAGAGCTTCAGAATTTCGATAATGGCGGGGAGGCAGTGGGAGGGACACGCAGTTTGTAGCTTGAATGAGCGGCGCCCATAAGGCCCTTTTCCCCCTTTTTTTTTCGTTTCAACTAAATGGAAAAGTAATTCAGGCGCCGATTTTGTTGCTGAGTTTCGCCGTTTTTGGGTGAAGAAGAAATTCTGTGCGTGTGGGAATTTCTCAGCGGCTTCACGCCTTGAGAGCCTCTTTATTGGTAAATTTCATGTCCAAGTGATGGTGTAAATACACACACAAATATATATTTTTTTTTATTTTCTTTTAATATTGAATATTAAATTTAATGAACCTTTATATATATATATATATATATATATATGTGTGTGTGTGTGTGTGTGTGTGTGTGTGTGTGTGTAACAAATGTAAGCATGTTGGACAATTTAAAAAAATCATAGATTATTGAATACTTATTTGTAAAAAACGTTTTGGTTTGATTTGGTGGCGAGTCATCGTCACAACATACTAATAATTTAAATATTTTTAAAATATGGATTCGATAATAATAAATAAAAAATAACAAAAAAAAATTACTCTTCATCATTGTAATTTATTTCCAACTATTTGGTTTTGAATTTTCTTTCAAATATACGAACAACCCTCAATGTCAAGTATAACTTGTTTTTTTGAGAAAGCGAATTTAGAAAATATTACACGAGCGGCATATTGATGTGGTGAAAAAAATGAAATTAGTCGGATTCCATAGATTAGGGGTTGATAAAAATGCTAAAAGATGTGATAAATGATTTGTGTAATTGAGTACTTATATAGATGTCATATGTACTTGTTTTAATTGTGAGATATGGTTCTAATTAAAAAAATCATTAAAGATTTCTGATTTTTCCATTCGGTCCGACTTATTTTGAGATAAGATAATAATGAATCTTTTAAATGAGATATATTACTAACATAAAATGCGAATATTCGAGTCCTTTAAGAATTGTTTTAACTGGACTTCCTTAAACTTATGTAACAAAATTTTGAAAGAATTTTTTGTAGATATAATTGAATCTGATGTTGTAATTAAAATATAAAATAATTTTTTAGAATGATATATTTTTTGCTATAAGTGTGTTCCCTAAAAATTTGGTAACAATGTATTAGCTTTTTTATTATCAAATTTTTACCAAAAACAGATAAGTTAATTTTAATTATAAACTAAATTCCTGATTTTGTGCGAATTGAATCCCAAGTAATACCAAAATGAATTTTAAATTGTCACAAATCATTATCACACGCATGAGACATTTTCCAATTAAATTTTAAACAACATTTCCAAAACTGGTAAGTCAAATGTTTAACCCATATTTTTCAACTTTCTATTTTTGATTTTTCCATCAACCTCTTTCAATATATAGATAGATATTATATATACTATATAGGTAAAGTTTTAATAAAATTATTCTTGTTTTGCCTCTATTTTTCGGTTACAAATATATATCATTAATATTAATATAATATTCGTGTATTACCTTGTAAGAAATTTATTTTTAAAACTAAATATAAGAAAATTATTTTAATTTTCAATTTATTTTTTGAAAAACTATATTAATATTTATATATAAAATGTCAGCTTATCATTTAAACGACTTACAACTTTGTATAATAATTATTTTTTAACCTATAACACATGACTATGTAGGGAATTTGATTTTTATTATCAAGATAAATAAAATAATTTTATTATTTTGTGTGTACAATATATATGTCAAGTCGAAGTTCATCAAGATATAATTAACTGATATAATATATAAAAAATAATGATAAATAAAATATTTGTTAACTTTTAAATATATCTATAATGTAAGTTACTAATTTCTTTTATAATTTTGAAAGAAAAGTGGGAAAAAATGGGAAAAATGATGCATTATAAATCACGTTTAGAATAGAAATCGATCTTACAACATATTCCCTTAAAAATTCATAAATATCTAGTATATATATTTATCATGTATATTCCATGCCTAGCTAATTTTGGATTGAAATTATATTAAAATTCATCCAAGATAAATGACAAAACATGAGAATTTGTCACATAAAATGTCTTTTGATTTTTCGTTGTATTTTGGAAAACATACTCTCAAACGAGACGAATCTATTTTAAGGAAATTGTGTTTCACCTGCCTTACATTTCTATTATTTTATCAATCTTATTTTGATTTTTACTATAAAGTTCCCAACACTTTATAACCTATACCTCTCTATATATATGATTTACACTTTTGATGACCAATAACATAATTATTTATAACCTAACCTACTCTAGCTGCTCCTTGCACATGTTTTGCAGACCTAATGGATGAGAGAAGACGCAAAGGGAACTTCCCCCAAATATTGCAGAAGTCCACGCTATAATTTGCTCATGCAAAATATATTTCTTATATCCACCAGAATTATATATATATATGGGAGATGCTATAGCTACATGACGGAATTATTCTGTCGAGGTTTTTAACCGTTAGATCATCATATAACCGTCGGAGATAGTTGATCTAACAGTTACAAACTCTGATATATCATGTTTTATCATCATTTGTCCTTAACAAGGAGCAATAGACTAATTATTTTAAGTAAATTAATTTATATTTACATAATTTTTTCCTATCAAAATCTAATTATACTTGGGATAATTTAATTTTCATCATATAAACAGTCTTTAAATAACCCTTGTAATAGTAATTATAATTAAAAATAAAATAGAGTTAAAGAGTATTTAATGGAATGAAATGACTTTAAATGAATCGAGCACCTTTTCTTGTTTGGACATGTTAACCAAAAGTCCAATTGTGTACAAAAATGATAGTGCACATGTGGCGTGTTACTACACCAATTTACCAAAGCATATTGGGAGAATCAATTCCCAAAACTTGTAGTGTCAATTCAATAAGGGCAATGAATTTATAACATATGCAACATGCATGGCACATGGACAAGACTTGGAGCTTCTTAGACAAACACACACACACACACACAACGACCAAAAAGCTGACATTGTGTGACTGCAGGGAGATCGACGAATGTCGACCGCAGCCGCGCCACCACTTGCCGCCGACCCCGTCCAATGAACCCAATTCACGATGGATTTGGCAGAAATCTAATTAGGATTAGCTTTTTGATATACATATATTTAGATAATTTTCAGGGACCTCATTATAATTTCAAGAATTTTTATTTTATTATCAGTTTAGTCGATGGGCAAATATGTAATTTATAAAATATATAAAAGGGTTTTTAATACTTTTTACACACATATATATTATGTATTTTCAATAAAAAATAATATAAGATATTAAATAAATAATATTAAAATACTAGATATTTTGTATAATATAAATAATATTTTTTTTAATTGTTTAGGTTAATCAATTAACTAATCAAATAACCCTATTATTTCAGTTTTGTTTTAGTCTGGAGAATGCACAATAATATTGAATATGACGCACATTAGTGATTGTCAAACACAGTAGTTTTATACCAAATGCAGTTTGTTGCGTTCGAGAATGCACATTAGCATAACATGTATTCCGTACAATGACACCGCTTGACAAAAAAAAAAAAAACATTATACCATTGTGCATTTTAACATATAAATAAAATAATATTTTTATATTTTATCTATATATATTTTTATTTTCAAAACATAATAATATAAGATATTGAATAAATATTCCAGATACTAAATATAGTTTTAATATATAAATAATTCGATAAATTCAAAATAATTTTGATTGAAATACACATTAACAAAAATTTAAAATTGAAGTGTCAATAAATTGCATAACAATGTTAGACGTAGGAATGAGTCCAAAGAAATGAGTTTTTCAATTGAATTTTCAATTGATTTTGACGATTGTAATAACGGATTTTCTAGCTGTTGATATATAGGTGGAAATAGAACTCAAAACAAAATTCGGACGGTACTAAATGGAATCAACAATTTCTAACTATACTTCACATGAAAAACTCGTTCAAACAGAATATTTCTGTTGAAATCATTCAAGCGGAAATTATATTATTGAAATATTTGGTAAAACTTCTATTGAAATATAAAAAAAAATAACAAACATCATAAAGCTTTAAATTAAGTGATTTGAAAAAATTAGAAGAAATTTCACGAGACCCTTTCACCACAAGAAAACGAAGAAATTCAAATGAAAAATTCCAACAGAAATGTATTTCAAAAGATATTCTAATGCTATTATTTTTGCTGAAAATTTTCAATTGATTTCAACAGAAATTCCAAAAAAAGTATTCCATTGAAATGAGTTTTCTATTGGAATTTCAGTTGAATTTTTAACGATTTCAACAACAAATACTCCAACGGAAATTATATATTCCAACGCAAATTCCTACGATAAAAACCGTTGGAATAATAGCAGTTGTAATTATCAAACTACATCTAAAATTCTAATAGAAAACTCATTCCAATAGAATATGTATGTCGAAATTTTCGTTGTATTATATTACCATGAAATTTCTTGTTGGAATATAACCATTTTTTTATAGTGTTTAATTTATTTATTTTTTATTTTTTTTTATCATTATTAACGTGTTGATTACTTTGATGCTCATTAATCCACAGTAAGTTGAAAAAAAAAAGGTAGAGGTTGATTTGTCTGGCCCTAATTGGCTAGAAAACCAGTGGCTCTTGACTCTTGTGTATGATTGACAAAGTCATCTAAAAATAATTATAAATATACTTTAAATTCAGAACTTAATTATTGACTTGTGTGAGCCCATTATTCATTGTGATGGCAATTCATTTATTTCTCATCATCTTGGGAAATTATGGATTCTGGCCCTGTATCAATATCTCACTATAAATGAATATTGATCACTTCAAGTTCATTTTTAATGATCTACTATACCATATTGTAGAAATAAATCAATTGCCCTCATCTCTCAAAATTTTTGAATTATGCAGTAACTCACAAATTTTGTGATGTGTGTCGCATAAACGGTTAGTCAGTTATATTTTCTCACAAAAAAATGAATACTTATACTATAAAATGACATACTTTTAATTATATTATATTTTAAAATTTGATATTTACGTATGAAAGTATGTGCATTTGTTGAAAGAGTGTGACAGACCAAGCCTACCGGTATGTTTTAGAAGCCAACACACAGAAAGACCAAATCGAGTATTGTTGTGGGGAAGTGAAAAATAACAAATAAGCCATTTATATGTTGGAAAATGATCAAAATATTATTGAGCACAAGTAGTCACTAGGGTTTATGTGAAAATACAAGAAAGTATATGTTATTTCATACATGGGCTTTTGGAAAACTAGAACTATGTTATTACTCTTCTCTTTTGTTTGCTCTACGCATGATATAAAGAAAGCCCAACTTTTTAATATTAAAGAGTCCCAATATTATTATTTCAGTTGGGACCATTCAGTTTGGACCAAAGAATATTTTCTCATTTACCCTTGAAGAGCCCAAAACAAACAACAAATAGAGAATGATATAGCGGATAAAGATAGCTCGGTTGAACCAATCACGGGTAGCTCGGGCTATAGACCGAAAATTAGCTAGGGTAGTCGGTTTATGAGTTGGGCGCTCGGATATCTGAGGTAGGACTCAAGCTCGGCTATTAATTAAGGAGCTCGGAAGAGTTAGATATAGTGATAGCTTGGACAGTAAGAGGTCGGACATGCGATAGTTCAGGCTTGTTAACGTGGTAATTAGCTCGAATTCGAAATGGACTGACCAATATAGCAGATTGAGTCTGGACTGTTAGAAATGGGCACGCGTGGGGCCACAAATAAAAGAGATAGATAATCAGACAACGTGAGTGGGAAAAAATAACTGAGGGGGCAGACCTACGAGTAGCCTAGATAACCGACGGGCAGCCTTTTCGGCAATTAGGGCAATTGGGCAGGTATTCGGGCAATCGGCAAGGGTAAAGGCTTGTTTAGGAAGCCACTAGTCTTCTGTAAGTAGGTAAACTCTAAATAATGTAAAAGATAATCATATTTTATGCATTTGAAGCTTTCACTATTAATAGCAGATATTAAGCTTAGTCAAGTCCGGTCAACCTAATTTCTATTTTTGGACGTGTGCATGTATTTCCCATGCACATGTGAAACCCTTTTCCTTTACCTTTCTTGTTAATGTTTGTCTTGTTCCTTTTATTTGTTTTCAGCCTTTGATTATGATCCTATAGCTATGATATGTTCAGGCTAGTATATATAAAGCATTGTAAATTCCATCTAGGTCATACGTTGTTCAATGCAATAGTACATTACAACTGCTTCTTTCATCAAAATAGTTCAACATAGAATTTGTGTTTTCATTGTGATTGTGATTTATCAATGGCAATTGATTTTAGCCATTATGGTATCAGAGCGGGTTGATCTTGACCCGTCTCTTTGTCCATTTGGCTCGAGATCCGTTGCTTTTCATTTTTGAATCTCAGATCTGGCACCCTTCCTGTTCTTTTTATTTTGTTTCTTCTTTTGAGCTAAGTATGACAAGCTCGTCCTCTGATTCAACCAGTTCTGGTCAGATCAATGCAGTGGTTCAACCTCAAGCACAGCTGGTCACAGTCAAACTGAATGAAAGTAATTATCTTGTGTGGAAACATCAAGTTCTTGCTACTGTTAGAGGCTATGGCCTAGAAGGGTTTGTTCTGGGAACCACCACACCACCAGAAAAATACATTGCTGATGAAAATGGGGTATTCAATACTCTTAACCCTCTTTTTCTCAACTGGCAGAAGCAAGACCAGTTATTGGTGTCATGGATCTTGAGCTCTCTTACTGAAGAGATACTTGTCAACACTGTTGGCCTCAACACCTCATTTGAGATCTGGGAATCTCTTGAGTTGGATTTCACAACCCAATCGAGAGCCAAGATTATGCAAATCAAGTCACAACTGCAGAACCTCAAGAAGGGTGCAATGACAATGAGGGAGTATTTGAACAAGATAAAGTCTTGTTATGATGCATTGGCAGCTGCTGGTAACTCATACACTGAAGATGACCATATTTCATCGATGCTAGATGGCTTGGGGACAGAATATGACTCTGTATCAGTGTCCATCAATTCAAGAATCCCTCCCTGCACTCTTAGAGAAGCTCAGTCACTTCTTTTGACATTTGAGAGCAGAATAGAGAGAAACACTGTGAGCACTCTCAATGGTGATGGTTTTAGAGGATTTGCTAATGTAGCATCTCAGCAAGCATCTAAAAGAGGAGGATTTGTTTCCAATCTGAGCACTAGAGGCAGATCTAATCAAGGCAGAGGGAATAGAGGTGGTAGACAAGGCAGAAGTTACAACTATAGAGCAAGAGGAGGAAGAAACAACTTTGTTAAGTGTCAAATCTGTCAAAAGGATGGCCATACAGTTGACAGATATTACAACAGATTTGACCAATCTTATTCTTACTCTTAGCCTAACAATTTCAGAGGCCAACAAGGATATCAAAACATGGCAAACATGGCAAATTGAAGCTCATACAGTGCTAGCAACTTTGGTGGTTCAGATGTGGGACAAAATTTCCAAGATTCTCAATGGCTGCCTGATTCTGGAGCAACCAATCACATCACAGCAGACCTCAACAATCTGAATCTTGCTACTGAATATCTTGGAGATGACAAGATAGAAATGGGAAATGGTGCAGGTATGCCTATTACTCATATTGGCTCATCTATGTTAAAGTCTGTCTCCAATAAAAACAAATCCTTTGTCCTCAATAACCTTCTTTGTGTCCCACATAGAACTAAAAATCTTTTGAGTGTATCCCAATTTGCTAGAGATAACAAAGTCTACTTTGATTTTCACCCTTTCTTCTGTCTTATAAAGGACCAAGTCACAGGGCAGACCCTACTCAAAGGCAAGCTTATTAATGGCCTGTATAACTTTGACATGATGCCAGCAAAAAGGAATAGAGTTGCAGCTCATCCCCCAATCTCCAAGTTTCAACCTCAGACCCACTCAGCTTTCCTCAAGAATAAAATCAGTTTAGACATTTGGCACAATAGATTAGGACATTCATCCTATGATATTGTAAAAAAGGCTCTTAAAAGCTGTAATGTTGGTTTTGATGACAATGAAAGCAGACCCTTATGTTCTTCTTGTTTTATGGGGAAATGTCATAAACTTTCTTTTGATGATTCTGCAACTGATTGCTATGATATCCTTGTATTGATATACACTAACCTATGGGGACCTTGCCCCATCAAGTCTGAAACTGGTCACAACTATTACATCAATTTTGTTGATCATAAGACTAGGTTCACATGGATATATTTTCTTAAGAACAAGTCTGATGCACCAAATGCCTTCATTCATTTTAAAACCCTTGTTGAAAACCAATTCTCAAAGAAAATCAGGATAGTTCAAAGTGATGGGGGGACAGAATACAAGCCTTTGTCTGATTTCTTTCTTCATAATGGCATCACTCATAGAATGTCATGTCCTTACACACCTGAGCAAAATGGAATGGCAGAAAGAAAACACAGACATATAGTGAATTCAGGTTTATCCATTCTTGCTCATTCTTCTGTCCCTAAGAAATATTGGGATCATGCATTTTCCACTGCTGTCTACTTACTGAATAGAGTTCCTAGTAAAGTTCTGAAATTTCTATCCCCCTTTGAGGCCTTGACAGGTTTAAAGCCCAATTATAGTCACATGAGAGTTTTTGGTTGTGCTTGTTATCCCTACTTAAAGCCATACAACAAGCATAAACTTGATTTTAAAAGCCAACTCAGTGTCTTTCTTGGATATCATGACCAATACAAAGGATACAAAATTCTTCTACCCAACAGAAAAATTATTGTCTCTAGGCATGTGACTTTTGATGAACATGTGTTTCCCTTTATGAACAAAGTTGACAGCTCTTCAAATCACTCTCAGTCTGATCCTAATCTCAGTTTTGCTCCTCTTGTCATACAACCACCTCCCCTTATCCCCTCTACACCATCTTCTCCTCACCACTCTACCTCCCATCATTCTAACACAGCCACACCCTACACTCAGCAATCTTCTTCTAACCATACTCAATCTTCTTCAACTAATTCTCCAAGAATACCTATTGGACAGATTTACATAGATTTGCCAATTGAAAGTGGTAGAAATACAACACATGTACAGTCTGTTGCTACTATCAATGTTCCTGCAGAAACCATACATCCAATGATAACAAGAGGGAAAGCTGATATTTTTAAAAAGAAGATCTTCTCTTGCACAAAGCCACCATCTGGATATCTTGAACCCTCCACCCTTGAGGAAGCACTCCAGGGCATCAATTGGAAACTTGCTATGGACCAAGAATACAAAGCTTTAATCAAAAATAACACCTGGACCTTGACTGAACTTCCTCAAGGTAAGAAATCTATAGGCTACAGATGGATTTTTAAGTTAAAAAAGAATGCAGATGGTTCAGTGGCTAGGTTTAAGGCCAGACTAGTTGCTAAAGGATTTAGCCAAGTTCCTGGACTAGACTTTACTGAAACCTTTAGCCCAGTGGTTAAACCAGCTACCATTAGAACAATGCTTTCTCTTGTTGTCACTAAATCTTGGCCAATTAGACAATTGGATGTGGACAATGCTTTCTTAAATGGTGATTTGGACACTGACATCTATATGATTCAACCTCCTGGCTATGAAAAAGGAGACAACATGGTTTGCTCTCTCAAGAAATCTTTATATGGCCTCAGACAGGCATCAAGATCCTGGTTTTTAAAGCTTGGCACAATCCTTTGCTCTCTTGGTTTCAAGTGCTCCAAGTCAGATTCTTCTCTTTTTATAAAAAATGACAAGGACTGCAGTGTTTTTCTTTTGGCATATATGGATTATCTACTCATTACATGGACTCACACTCACATGGTTGATCATATCATTTCAGTCCTCAAGGATCATTTTGCTCTCAAAGATTTAGGCACTCTCAATTACTTCTTGGGCCTTGAAGTAGACAAAACCAATACTGGTCTTTTTCTTAGTCAAAAAAACATATATTAAAAACATTCTGAAGAAGGCTAATATGTCCAACTGCAAGGGCCTTAGCACACCAATGGTGTCCTCTCCAGGTCTCTCTAAAACTCAAGGCAATCCAGTTGAAAATGCAACTCTCTACAGACAACTTATTGGAGCATTGCAATATGCCACAATTACAAGACCTGAAATAGCCTTTGCTGTTAATAAATGTAGTCAATACATGCAAAATCCTCTTGATACTCATTGGAAAGCTTTAAAAAGGCTACTCAGATACCTCAGTGGTTCACTCCATTGTGGTCTTCACATCACTAGGTCACCATCACTTCAACTTGTTGCCTTTGCAGATTCAGATTGGGCAACTGATCTTGATGACCGCAGATCAACCTCTGGTTTTTGCATCTTTCTTGGCAGCAATTTAATCTCATGGAGCAGCAAGAAACAGAAGACCATAGCACGATCTAGCACAAAAGCTGAATGTAGAAGCCTAGTTGCTGCCACTTGTGACCTCATATGGCTAAGGGCACTGTTAGCTGAATTAAATGAACCACAACTGAATCCTTCTATTGTTTGGGTTGACAATCTTGGTTCAGTCTTACTCTCTGCCAATCCCGTTCATCATTCAAAGTCCAAACATGCTGCCATTGACTTGCATTTTATAAGAGAACAGGTTGGACTTCGAACTATCTCTGTTCATCATATCCCAGCCTTGGACCAGACAACTGACATCCTCACTAAGCCTTTATCCGGCCAATTCTTCACTCGGCTTCGTGACAAACTCACAGTCAAACTTAAACCCTCGCTCGAATTGAAAGGGGCGTAATAGCAGATATTAACCTTAGTCAAGTCCGGTCAACCTAATTTCTATTTTTGGACGTGTGCATGTATTTCCCATGCACATGTGAAACCCTTTTCCTTTACCTTTCTTGTTAATGTTTGTCTTGTTCCTCATATTTGTTTTCAGCCTTTGATTTTGATCTTATGGCTATGATATGTTCAGACTAGTATATATAAAGCATTGTAAATTCCATCTAGGTCATACGTTGTTCAATGCAATAGTACATTACAGATGCGTCTTTCATCAAAATAGTTCAACATAGAATTTGTGTTTTCATTGTGATTGTGATTTATCAATGGCAATTGATTTTAGCCATTAACTATATTTTCATACAGTTCTTTATATCACCTTACTAACTTGATCGTCGGAGGTTTAATGTTGGGAATATCGTCTGGCGTCTTCACAGGTCTTCGGAGAGCAAATCGGTCGAGAGATTGTGGAGAGTCGGTTGGAAGTGCAACTGCACATCAGAGAAAATTTGAAAAATAAATAGGATATCATAATTGAAAAAAAAAAAAGTGAAAATCCATAATATCTTGATATTTTGTTGGCATGTTAAATAAGTGAAGAGGTCGGATTATGAATATGCCTAATCAGATAAAGACCAAATACCTGTAGCCATAAAGTCATATAGGTGAAGACCAAACTAATTATGATTGGGTGAATTTAATAAAGGGGTCTTTTATAACACATGAGGAATGGTCCAACATTGTAGTGTCCTTGCCCTTGGAAATGGATGGCTATTTAAACACCAACTAAATACTGCACATCATCATAAATTTGAAAAACCACTGCCTTCGTTGTTCCACATCTCCAATTGCCCTTTTTCCCCTTAGGCCTTACAACTTCATCAAAAACACCATATATATGTACACATAGGAATATAAGACACAAACATTTGAAAAAAAAAACTAGTGAAAATCTCGTGCGATGCACGAGAGTTTTGTATCTTAAAATATTTTTTCAAAACTTTATTTTAACAATGTATTAGTCCGTTGACTCGTTTATATTAATATAAATAATATTTTAATATATATATATATATTTATTTTTTAATACACTAAACATAGCAACTTTTACATATTTTTGTTCATCATAATACTTAAATATTATTTTATTCAAAACCTTATTGTCGTATAATGACATTATTATTTATAACACCTATAGAATTCGTAATATTCTTTTTTATGTAATGATTAATATTTAATGTATATTAATATTATTTATTGATGTAATTAATTTAAAAATATATAAGCAATTTTAATAGTTGTTAGAAATTCGATTATATGTCAGTTAAGATAAATTGAAATGTATCCAAAAAAAAATCGGATTATGATATTTTTCTTTAAATGTTTGCATGAGTTTAAAATTCAAATTACATATCAACCGCCATTTTTTTCAAATAATTTCAGAAAAGTTACTAATTCTAGTAATATTTAATTTTTAGGCGAGTTTTTACTTTCTACTTGAAGTAAATTTCTATTGCTATTCTATAGTAATTTATTTGCATTAGAAAATTTAAAATAAACAAATTTTAGTAGACTTGATTTGGAAATTAATAATTTCAATAATTAAAATTTCATGGAGAATGATATTGTATATTTTTTAAACACTGAATGTTTCAAAATTATCCATCACATTAAAGAAAACATATATTTGTCAATATCCTTCTATCTTAATTTTTTTTTTAAAAAAAAAAGTTATGCTAACAAATGCTTGGTTTATATAAATCCATTTAAAGAAAACATATATTTGTCAATATCCTTTTACCTTAATT
>CACSLK010034002.1:2742355-2753368 GCA_902706635.1 Striga hermonthica | reverse complement strand
AATAAATTATATACATATTTTTTAAATTATTACATATATGTTTTTAAATGTTAATATATTAATTTTATAAAGTAACAATTATTATTATTTAAATGCTAATATTTTAATTTTTTAATATCCAAATAAATATATTATAATATTTTTTACTTTTTTAATGTCATTTTTTCACTTTTATATTATAATTATTATTATATTTATTATTATGCTAATATTTTTAGTTTTTAATTTGTGAGTAAATATATTATAATATTTTTTTGTTTATTAATGTAATATTTTTTCTTTTATTTCATAAATATTATTATTTTAGTTTTTTTTTACGTTTTTTAATTATTTTTATATTATAATATTTATTAGAATAATTATTTGTATTATATAATTATAATATAATTTAAAAAAAAAAAAACATCCGGTCGGTTCGTAACCGACCGGAGGGGCCGGTTCGGTCACCGTACGACCGGCCCCCGAAGACGTACAGAGACCCGACCGTGCGGCCCGGTCCGGCCGCACGGTCTAATGGGCGACCGGTAAAGAAGACCGGTCGTCCGGTCCGACCGGCCGGACGCGGGTCCTGATTTAAGAAAAAAAAATTAAAAATTATTTAAATTATAAAAAAAAAAAATTACCTTGTTAGCGAAGAACGTTTTGCCGAGACCATAGGATTTTTTCGACATTTTTTCGGAATTTTTTTGACGCTCGTACGGGTCGTTGAAGTTTCGGTTTTAGAGAGATAGAGAATTTAGAGAGAGAAAAGAAAGAAATATAGTAAAGGGTATTTTTGTAATTAAGAGAGGCGATGACTAGTAATAAAGGGCGTAAATAACAATTGAGTTTAATTTAATAAGGGTATTTGTATAGTTTCCGCTTCTTTAGCTAATATAGCTGGCTATTCTAAGGAAATTTGTAATGTTATTTCCTGTATTATGGCATGTTGTAGTGCTTTTGCTTTAGCAAGATTAACCCTACTTAGGCTTCGCATTGTCAGACATTATTGTTGAGTTTTAATATTGTGGATTGATGTGGAAAAAAAAAAGGCAACATTCAAAATGAATAAACAAGAAAAGCAAAGTTTTGCCTCGGCATGAGACCTATTCACTCCTGACTAATAAAAATAACCAAACAGACAGTTTAACTACCCTCCATACCACAAATTCTGTACAAAGATTTTTAAAACACGTTTTTCTGTATAAAGAAAAATATCAAAACGTTAGGAAAAATAAAAATAAAATACCATCTTCTTGCAAGAGCTCTCTCCTCCTTAAGAAAACTTGCCCCGCCATTATTAGTCCAAGATTTCGACAAAGGTACAAGATTAACTCAATCACTAGTTGCTTCAATACATGGATACAGAGATATAAATAAAATATAGCTATTTTTAACAAACAAGCGAAGACCTAAGTGAGGAGGTAGCTGTCGGGAGACGCGTGCAAGACGCCCAACGGATAACAGATTCTGTTAAGTGCTCGATTTCACTTACACCAATTGTATGGTTCCTTCTACTGTGAATGCCTAATATTGCCACCCCTCGAGTCCCGCTCACTTTGGAGTCGTCAACTGCTTTTCTGATTGTCCCGTTAGCTGCCACAAATGAAAATTAAAACAGAATACAAGAATATTAGTGTTAGAGATTAAAGTACTCCAATGCCCCTGGAGTATAGCTTAAGTACACACAAACCCCAAATGCCCCCTTTAAATTGTTACCAAGACCCCCCTTACATTGTTTGATTTTCCTAATAATTGCATTTATGAGGGCGTAACTCGCGTAATATGAACAACAATAATTAAGAAAGTCACAGATAAAGGCTAGAACAAGAGTGTTTTTGTAGTAAAATTGGTAACTTATAAGCTCATCAAAGCATGTTATATATTTGGAGTTTATATAAGCTCTGTAAAAGTGTTGTTTTGCCTGCATTGTCTTTTGTTGAGAAAAATATCTCACAGAGAAACTGTAAATATAGATTTGCGAAGAAAAACTATACCGAAAAGTACGATTGGATGATAATTTGAGAATATAATGATTAAAATACTTTGTTACAAATATGCGTGGATAAATAGTAGTTGTATCGTAATGATTAACTTTTATTTAAAATCTACACTGATAAAGTTCATGAGGGAAAAGTGTGATAAGTGAATAGCATGATGTTCTCAACACATTTATCTGATGTGATAAAAAATGACATTTATTTTACAACCAATCCCAGCCTACGTATTTTCAGAATACAAAAGGCAAGCAGAAAATTTACCTCCAGGAATCAATTGAGCACCAGATGAATCCACCGGCGCATGCAAAGCATCATTTTCTCGTTCACCCACACCAACAAACGTAAAGCTCGGCAATGAAATGACCGGGATGGAATTTTCATGGGTACTCGATGACGCATTGCTTTGGAAAGAAAATCCAAAGGTCCCCAATGAAGGCATCAATGGGGCGGCTAAGAAAGAAGAAAATGAAGACTTGCATGCGAACGAATCTGATTTACTCTCTGAAACTAAAGCCGAACCAGTCCCGAAACTTATATCCAGGTTCCTGGACATAAAGGAATATGGACGATTTTGTGACAAATCGAGCCCGCAATTTCTCTCACAGCCTTTGTGCACATCAGTGAGAAGTGAGGGTATGTTTGTCAACCAAGAGTGATCTGTGAAATATTGGTATTATTATTAATCTTCAGGAACCAAAAAAATATTTTTGTAAACATTGTCGTATTCAAGACCCTTCAATAAAGAATCGTTTTCGAGATAACACACATGAGCAGCAAACTGAAACTTTATTCGGCTGGCCAAGAAAAGAATGAATGCACTATCATATTAAGCAATTCTATGCCAACACTAAGAGATGTGAAGGCAATAAATTTACTAACGGCAGCGACTAATAGAAAAAAGAAGAAAATAAAAGAGGCAATACATAAGAACAGGCGCATCACTATCCGCATAATTGCCTTATTTAGTCTTATGAGTTATTATTTTATGCTGATGATTTGTCATGGTAGTTAAGATAAAGACACAAAAAACATAGGGATTCCAAGAACCATCTTTGGGTTTTGGGTATTTACAAAAGACCCAGAGAAGTTTCAAAACTACTAATAATACCCTTAAAGTTTGATTCCATCTTATATATCCATCTGTCATAAATATCAAACATTCCAACACCTCCCAGTTCACATTAACAAAAGCACTACATTACCACTCATATATTGATACAAGGATGAATTAAGAACCTCAAATTGGGAAAAACAAAAAAACAGTAGAAAAACTCTCCAAGTTCCGACGTTATACCAAAGCATGAGGGGCAGTTTTGTAGTTAAATCCATGTACACAAACTATAGCCCATAGCTATGAACAGATCAGAATGCAGATAGCAATAGAACAGGAAAAAATGACGCAAAGCTGAAAACAAAAGCTGTAAGCAGCTAGCATCACCCATGAAAAAGGACGAATTGACCTACCAAGAACTTCATGGGCCGTGAGCCTTCTAGAAGCATCCTTGCAAAGCATCCCTTTTATCAAATCCTTTGCTGAATCCGAAATAAAATCCCACGGTTTAGATGGAAACCTCAAATCTGAGGCTCGAACGGCATCAAATATTTGTGATTTGGTCTTTCCCCAAAACGGTGGAATCCCGCTCAGAAGAATGTAGAGTATAACACCCGCACTCCAAACATCTGCAGACTGATTGTACCCTCCAGCAAGAACCTCAGGAGCTATGTAAAATGGACTGCCAACCGTCCCATGTAAGCTCTGTCCTGTTCAACCGAAAAACAAACTATTACGAAATAATTAAGAAATATTTGTTCTAGAAAGGGCTAACTAGAAACACGGCAATAATGTGAAGCCAAATCACAAAAGAAAAAAGAAATTGAGAAAAAATTTAAAATAAATAAATAATTGGGTAACTTCGAATATCAAAAGCCACCCTACAGGTCAGATGTCTTACATTGCACCAGCTATTATTGGACCTATAGGAAACTTTAGGAGAGACCAAATTATTGTACAGTTAAATCCCTGAAGTTTGCTTATTCATCAAGTTGGAGCTATTTGCAGGGAGAAAAATCTAGTGGTGTAAATGAAATATACTTGATTACAACAACAAAGATAAGGTCAATTACATCGAGCCGCCAGAGAATCCAGTCGGGTTAACTAATGACGGGCAGAATGTAAAATGAAGTCAAACCAAAACCGTAAATTTCATAACTTTCGTTGCTAACTACTTTCTGTAAAACACCAAAAAGCTTAGGGGTAATTAACCTATTTCCTCTCTAAAAGCACAAAAAATATCAATGAAGTACCGAAAAGTTTGTAGTAACGCAAGCCTCAGGTGCTTTTTGCAATTATCTCTCTCAACTATCAAAGACAACAAGGAGACATAATATCTTACCGGGACTGATATAGGTAGCCAGACCAAAATCCGCTAACTTTATTGGCGAACAAGACGATTTCGTGGCCAAGAGGATATTCTCGGGCTTCAAATCCCGATGGACAATGCCCTTGTCATGACAATACAGCACCACTTGCATCAAGTGCCTGAAGATCACCTGGGCTTCCAGCTCAGAAAACCTCCCATGCTTTTCCAGCTTGTGAAAAAGTTCGCCCCCTGCACAAAGCTCCATCACCAGATGCACGTAATCCTCCTCCTCATACACTGCTTTTAGGTCAACAACATTAGGATGGCCCGATAATTCAGTCATGATCTCAATCTCGAGCTTTATGCTTTTAATGTCTTCCCGAGTGACTAATCTGTCTTTTGAAATGGATTTGCAAGCTAAAAGTTCGCCGCTAAATCTGTCCACACATTCTTTTATGACGCCAAATTGTCCCCAACCCAATTGTTCTCTGAGGATATACCGATCACTAAGACGGGCAGTTTTGTTGGGGTTTAGAATGGTTTCTCTCAAGTCCGAAACTTTATAGCAGGTGCAAAGACAGGATGGTGCTACGATATAGCTGTTGCTCTTGGCAACAGCCATACCGAAAGTTTAGTTCTCGGAAAGTATGTGTTGGGATCTTGGGGTTATTTCCTTGATTGTAAGATGAAGTCCTTCCTCCCAAGTGGAAAAGAAAATAAATTCAAAAGTCAAAGAATTTGGCTTCTTCTGCTTATATGTGCATTCATGAAATCTCTGTTAGTCGAGGTCAAAAGGCTCCAGCTAGCTGGTGGAGTTTGAAAATGATGGCCCTGTGGAGAAAATTGAGTGCATCTGTGGAAATATTCATATAATCAGCGGACAAAAATGCCTACAAGAGAAGAAAATAAGAAAAAGATATAAAGCTCAGAAATTTTATGGATCTCAAAATTCAATAACTGTAAAAGAATCCACAGAGAAGAACAAATGAAAACGAATACATCACATAATTATTCTTGGATATAACATCATAAATTTGAAGCAAAATTGAGAAGAAAAGGACAAGGTCAAATATTCAAACCGAGCTAAAAGTTCATGAAAGAGGCGCCAGGGAACAAAGACCTAAAAAAGGAGTCTGTCTACTTACACATTAGAAAAACACCAATTTGACACACTGCTTCCAAAAACCCTAATCACGAAAACATTCATAGATTCAAAATTGTACAAAGACAACGTAATTGCAAAACCCCATTTTGCACAAAAAAGTGAAGAACATAACCACAGCGTTGTTCCGTCATAACCAGAAAGATTAAATGAAGGAAAATTCCAGAAAACCCACCAAATAAACAGTCTCAGATCCAGTGAATGCGAGCACGAAAACAGCCAAAAATCGATCTTTTTTTTTACAAGAACAAATTGAGGAGAGAAAAAAGAGGTGCGGGGACTTGTACAGAGATGGCTGAGAAAAAGGCAGAGATCAAATGAGAAGCAGCAGCAGCAGAAGAAGAAGAAGAGGGAGAAATTGTGAGAGCCGTGACCTGAAGAAGCTCTGTCTAGAGAGAGAAAGCGGCCTTTGCACGGGCAGTGTTTGGTTTTGCCAGAAAGGCGAAAACCATCACAGCTACTCCAACACTATTCATAGTTCGTTTTTTTTTTAATATCTATTATTATATTATTAAACCTCCGCGTTTTATTGCCGTAATAATTTATGACTTGGTGGACCCTCCTAACAGCCTATTGGGACGGGCCCCACACTCTTTTCTTGGTTTAATCCCGTTGTTGCTTCATCTTGTGTTTGTTTCGCTTTTTATCGTCTTTTAAAACAATAGCTCAAAAACCCCTTTTTTTCCCCCATTTTGAAATGGATATATTTGTGGAGAAAATTACTTCTTTCGTTTTTTTTTTTTTCAAATGGGATAATTTCATAAATATTACACATAACCCCAAACGAATTACAATCGATAACAATCGGAATAAGCAGCTACACAGTAGAAACCCTTCGAAGAACAACTCAAAAGGCCGTCTAGCCTAATACGTACAACGCACCCACGAGCTTCCAAAAGGATAATACAACTCCCAAGAGAAGAATAAACGACACAACTAAAAAAAAAACACTAAGGAGGGTGTATTCAATTGAAATTTTTAAGGACTTTTTAAAACTTTTTAAATTTGATGACTTTTGTGGCCTCTATAGAACTTCCATGACTTTGATAGACTTTTTGAGACTTTCAGAGAATTTTCATTAATGACTTTTTAAGACTTTCATAATAGACTTTTTAAAACTTATTGGGACTTTCATATACTTGCAGTTATAATATTATGTTTGAATAAAATATTAATAAACGTGACATAATAACTAATATAAACAAGAATAAATGAAAAAAATATGTTGTATATATTAATCCTCTAAAAATTTATGAATAAACTCATTTTTATGCGAATGAGTTATTCACGAACAAATTATTTAGGATTTTAGATTTATTAAACGAGTAAATCGATCCGAGCTTCAACTAGTCAAATCGAGCAGGGCCTTATTTTTGTTTGTCAAAAGAGTACAAGCTCAAATATGTGTTTGAGATCTTTGCTATACTTACACTTATAATCAACCCAAATTAACATATATTTATCTAATTATTGACTGATTTTATTTTTTATATTTTTTTTTTTGCATAATGTTGTTATATTAGAAAAATACTATTAGGATATATTTTTACAAGATACAAACATTGCCGAAAAACAGTAATTGTGTCTTATAAAATTATCAATAATATTCAAAACATTTTAATGTTAACAGATAAACTATTTGAAAATATTTTTTTTTTAATATTTTGAAATGAACATTTACAAACAAAAAGAAAGAATAAATAAATGATTTGCAAGTGCAACTATGGAAGCATTAACCTTTGAAAAGTCAAATTCACAAGATAGCAAAAATGAGAGAATAAAGGTATACACATATAAATAAGCATAATAAAGAATATATAAAATAAAAAGATCACATTAATATACGTAATGAAAATAAAAATTACACAAGGTATCAAAATAAATAAGTAAAATAATAGAGCATGAAAATGATATGAGATGCAAAGACGTGTTAGAAAGAAAAAAAAAATAAAGAAAGCGTGAAAAGAGTCACACAAGTCCAGCAAAATCTCACCAATATTGATGAGATTTCTGTTGAGACTTTTCCTTTGTAATTTTGTTACAAAAGTCTCAAAAAGTCTCGAAATTTAAAAAGTCTCACAAAGTCTTTCTGTTTTGAATATCGGGTGACTTATAAAGACTCTCAGAATGTTTTATTGAATACCCTGAGACTTTTAAAGACTTACTAAAAGTCATTAAGCATGCTTGGATATAAAGTTGTTTTTGTTTTGATTGGATTTTTGATTTGGGTTGGTTAAATTTGAAAAAGTAGGTATGGTTAGTTGTTAGTGGATATAATAAAATAATATTTAAAATAAAATAATTAAAATTAAATTGATGTAAAAGTAAGAGAGAGAAGATGTGATGTGACAGTTAGTTAAATTTATGTGAGTAGATGAATGTGAATTAAGGTTGATGTTGTGTGTAAGAATGATTGATTGATATTATTTAATTATATTGATAATATTGATGATAGTGAGTTGAGTTAAAGTTGAGTTGAAAAAAAGTGGTTGAGTTAAAACTGAAAAAAAAAAATTTGGATTGAATTTGTATCCAATCATGCTCTAAAAGTCTCAATTGAATAAATGTAAACTTTTCAGAAGTCTTTAAAAGTTCTAATTGAATACATCAGAATTCTAAAAGTCTCTAAAAGTTCAAATTGAATACACCCGCCTAACACAAGAACGTAAATAAAGTTCTATAAGATACATATGCATATAATATTAAATTATAACTTATATAATGGTAATACAATTTGAAAATTTGAAAATTAATAAAAATAAAAAGTACATAACTATTTGAATAATGTAATTTTTATAATTTAGAGGGACATGATTAATTAATCAGTTGAAAAAATATATTAGATTTACTATTTTACTGTTATACCATTAACACAAATCTATCTATCTATATCTATATAAAGAGACAACATATTACTAAAAATAGTAACAAGAAAAGTCAACCAGCATTTATTGCATTCTATTTTTGACTGTTTTTGAAATTTTTTTAAATCTATTTCTATATAAAAAGTCAACTTATTTACCAAAAAAGTAACAAAAAAAGTAAACCAACATTTAATGCATGTCATTTTTGGATTTTTTTTTCTTTATTATATAACCAGCATTAAATGCAGCCTAAAATTGTGGCTTTTGTTTAATCCTATTGCATACAACTTCAAAATCCCGTCTCTTATTTCATATCAAAAAATTTGGTTGCATTTTTTATTCGAAATAATGCAATTTTTGCAACAACTCCAATTTTCGTCTCTTATTTTGTTCCAAAAAATCTAATATTTCAATCTATTTGAATCTTTATTTTTTGGTAACTAAATTGATTAATTTAGATGACACGTATATTATTAGATCTTTAAATAATTTGTGTCTGCTTATAGAATTATTTTTTCTATAAAGTATGATTTTATTTTATTTTTTTCTAATATACTAAAAGAATTCTAACACATAACAAATCTAGTTTGTGTGGCTATTGAGAACCTATGGCATCTATATCTTCTAATATTATTTATAGATGTTAACAATCAAAATAAGCAATGAGAATATGATTAAAAATATACGGATATTCACAAAAAATGAAACATGTGTGTATAACTATTATTAGCTCTACAAAATAATTTTATATTGTTTACAATTGTATGCGATAAATTATGTCACATGTTAAATCTACATATTGGTTACCCTTATCTTTAATTTATAATTATTATTAATATTGTTTACCCGTGCATCGCACGGGCTACGCACTAGTTTTTACTTAAAAAAAACCACTTAATAAGATAATAAAACTACAATATTAAAAAAAACAAATTTACTATATAATTTTATTTTATTTTTACTTTCATTGTAAAATATACTTACTTAGTTTCAATAATAACTATTGTATAATAAAATAATTAAAAATATCTATAATTATTATTTGTTTAATATAAAATATAACGGTTTTTGACATAATTGCCCTAAAAAAAAGAGTGGGAACCAAGAACTTTTTACATTAGATTCTTTGTCCCTCTTAGAAAAAAAAAAAAATAGAATTGTAACTTATTTTGGAAGAAAAATTGTTGAGATTTTATTAATTACTTTGCTAGCAATTTTATATATATATATATAGAAGGGATCATATGAGAATGATAGATAGTGAAAGAAATAAGAATGATTCTGAACCAATGGATCCAACATATCAATGGTCATTAACTAATCAAATTTATTAAATAATGATAAAACTGTCAATGGCAATCCCGTAAATAAGTGACATGATGTGGTCAAATGTTTAAATTCACCCACTTAGTAAGGACATTCTAGTTATTTTACATCCATCCACTATCTCATGTGGGTCCCACCAATCATAATAACAATCCACCTATCTCTCTCATCTTTCTCTCAAACCGACACTCTCAACACAACTCCCAACCCTCTCTCCCACTCACGCGCACATCGCCGGTGACCACCTGCCTAACGCCGGCGGTGTCGTCGGCCACTACTTCCTTCAGCACGCGTCATCACCGTCTTCAACCAATTGATTCGACGGCCAGTTGGAGCCCGCGACTCACCGACCAAATGTAGCGGCTGACGGAATCGAGGCGGCGAGCGGCGGCGGTGTGACTCGTGATGGACGGAGACGAAGATATGTGCTTGCGGACGGAGATGATGTGTTGTGCTGACTGACAGACGAGGCGGAGAGCAGGCGGACGGAGGCTGTGCAGTGCGGTGGCGGAAGAAGACGTAGAGTTTGTGTCGACTGACAGTGATGAATTGGCTGCCAGCGCTGACGCGGCGCGACGGCGGTACGGCGGCGACGACTGCTTGTTGTGCGAGACTCGATGCCGGTGGTGTGTTGAAGGAGTTGGACGAGAAAAAAATGTCCATGGCTGAGGAGTTTCTTTCCTCATATTCTGAAAGTGGTTTTGGGGTTTCTTTTTGGTAAATTAGATAAACTATAGGAACCAATTTGCAATTTGAAAAAAAAAAATTAATTATGAATCAACATAATTGTTGATTAATTATATAATTTACTAAAAATCTATTTAATATATAATGTTGATAAGTAATTTTAACAATATTGTTATGGTTATTCAATTTAAATTATCATAAATTTTAGATATTAGTATTTTATGTTTTTTTAATTGATAATTTATATTTTTTTATTAAAAAATTAGTATATATGTTCACGAAATATAATGTGCAATATATAGTTTTAAGGTGCAATTCGTCTAACAATTTGGTGCACGGTGTCGGTCGGTACTGTGCAGATTGAATCATCTGGACTTTTGTCTCAAAATCAAATTGAAATAATCATTTTATTTATATCAAAAATATATACGTGATTAATTTTATATATTATTTTAGATTAAAAAATTTTAGTTCGGCCGATTTCTATTCTTATTGTACAATTTGATATCGTGTTAAAGTGCAATGTATTGGTTTGTAAAGTGCAATGCGCTGTTTTATAAAGTGCAACATACTGGTGTTTAAAGTGAACTATGTACTGTAATTTTGGTACGTTAACATGCTCGTGTTTTAGGTGG
>CACSLK010034002.1:2713906-2727274 GCA_902706635.1 Striga hermonthica | reverse complement strand
CCTGTAAGTAAATGTGTAAATTAGTACGGGAGAAATCAAAGACGTTACGACGCTTGTGGCATGTTTGGATATCGGAACTGATTATCACTATTCATTAACACTAGTACGTAGGCCGTGCGAGGTACGGGGCATAGATATTAAATGGGTTATTTTCCTAGACGTTTAAGTCTAAAAATTAGTAGTGCTATTGATGGGGTCCTCTCTTAGATCTGGATCGAACGGGTGGAAATGAGCTCCGATATGTTTGAACCGCCACGGATCTACCTGCAGAATTGAACGCCGGAAGGATTTCGGACGTAGAGCCTCCAATGTTTAAGTCAGTATCAAGAAGATAATGGTTGTGCTATGTGAATAAGAGCAATATATAATGTATGGAGAATGTAAAATTTGGATTTGGTGATACGTTAGTCTTTATAGGGCAAATACTTGCCCGATATGTCCTGCCTGAGTGCCTGCGGTCAGTCTGCCTGGATATTTAGTACTTATCCATATCCTAATAACTTTTTAATCAGATCCTAGTTATCTTAAGACTCCTTCTTATGCTTCTGAGATTAGTCCTGATCCGTAATGTCCATTAGCTCTAGGTCTCGATCCTCACTAATCGTCTATCCTGAGTCGCGAGACAGCTCAGGTCGTCTTTACGATAGAAAATGTCGACTTAAGCAACGCTTCAAGGATCAAGTCGTTAATTCAATGCTCTCTCGTTTGTATTTAAGCTATTCGGCGGTTAGGTCGTCATTCATTTGGTCGCTATTCCTCAGGCCGTCATTGATGTTCTTAAGCAATGTGTGGTCGTCTTTGAGCTGTTATAGCCTCCTTGTGGTAGTCGTCATGTCTTTTAGGATTTTATCTCGATTCGACTTACCTGGGTCGACTTGTGACCCAGTCGAGCTCCTAACACTTGGTTCGGTCTACGCGAGTATGGTTATATTAATTATAGTATATTTTCACCTCTTTTAGCCAACATTGTTTTTTTTTTTTTTGGCAGAACGTTAAATATGAGCATGTTAGGACTAGCTAGTAAAATAATTAATATTATCTCACTAACACATTTATACTAATATAAATTTTATCTTAGTACATATATTTTTTCCTTGATATAAGAAAAAATAAAAAAATTTACTTATTTTTATTCACCATATAATACTTAATTATTATTTTATTGTAAACTTTGTTGTTATATAGTATCATTATTATTTATAAAAGTTATAGGAGTTTGACGTCTTCTTTTTCTTATTATTTTTGTAATGGAAATTATTTAATGCACGTTAGTGTTATATATTTATATAATCAAACTAAAATATGTAAATAAATTTAAAATTAAAATGGTGTATAAATATTTTACAAAATATACATACATATTTTTTTTAGAATTTAATTTTAATACTAATTAAACAACTTTGATTTAGCAAATGCCAAAAACTCAATCCCTTCTACATTCAAGATTTTCTAATTTGCATTATAAGGATTATAGTTTATTTAGCACACTTTGCAATGAAAATATACTTTACGAGAATTTGACTATAGAATGAAATAAAAAATGATAAAAAATGGTCAAAGTTGCCATTAATAATAATGTGAGTCGTAATGCGAAATGAATCGTATAGTCATAAATATACGACATTCGATTTGAAACTTTCTCACACATGTTAAATTTTGTAGTGTGTTTAAATATGCAATATAAAATATACGAAAATGATAGTGAAATGGATATCACCCGTGCTCCTTCAACTCGGACGGCCTTCGTACCTGCAAGAACTCAACGGCGGCAGGGTCCCCACGTTGAGCCTTCGATGCCTAAGTCAACACTTGTCAGATATAAAGTGCAATATGAGAGTGTAGTAGTGAATGTAGAGAGAGTTTGTTTTTGTGACACTTTATGCCCTTTGTATAGGGGAAGTGTACCTTAGTGCCAAAGTTTGGTTTGAGTAATACCATTATGACACGTGTCCTAGCCCATGAGCAAGTTTATTCCCTAGTATATTCTTTCTTATTCATTAAAATTAGTCTATTATGATATTTCATATCAGAAAGTATTTCGCATAATTATTGAGTATGCATCCAATTTGGATAAGCGTTGTAATATATTAGGCTTATTTGAATATATAATTATTATATCGCATATCATTTTGTTACATTCGGGGTGAAAAAAAAATATATTGATGGAATAGTGTGAAAGAAATAACATCTATATATATTGAAAGAGGATGGTCAAGAAATCATTTGTGGAATGTTCATAAAAAACAGAGTTAACCCTTTAACTTACTACTTATGGAAATTGTTTAAAAACCCCAAAATTATTTTTTTAAAAAACAAATCTAAAATTATGTTCTTTTTAAAAAATTCAAAATATTTGTTCATGTGTTTTCAAGAATCCTAATTCCATTTTTTGTGCACGAAATTATTCACGCGAGAAGAATCCTAATATTATTACGGCCCTGAAATTTTTAATATGCATCTTATCCCAAATTTGATAGGCAAAAAAAATCTTTTTTAATGCAACAAAAAATTTTGTTAACTTAATTTACGACCTATCACATGTTTGTCAATTTTTTTGTTAATTACGGTTGATTAATCGTAACACACATAACTAACTATATCACACACTTAAGTTTGAAAGATATTCAATATCACATAACTCTATTTATTCGATTTTCTTTTTGGTTATTTTATAAAATCGTTCTATCTTTGATGTATGTTGCAAACCCATTTTCTTTCCTCAAAAACTGCATTTCAACACATTATAAAATATTATACGACGCATAAAATAAAATATATCACATATAAAAAGTTTCAATATCATATGCCAAATAAATAGATTAAATTTTTTTAACTCAAACTTAAATGATTTGAGGCAAATTACTTTTAATGCCAAATGAGGCAAATTACTTTTAATGCAAAATTATGTTACCTAATCCAGAGTGACTTTGCAAAATTTAACTTGATGAATATAATATTTTTATGTAAAATATGTAAACTTTAAATATGTGTTTATGTATAATATTGTATATACTTTTAAACATGATATTAACTTTAAGTGTTTATATATATATAGTTCTTATAAAATAGTCTAAAAAATTGAGGTAATTTTACATTTTTCAATAATAATAGATAATGTTTAGAAAATGATTTTTTGTTGTAATATTGTTAACACATATAATATTTAGATACTTTTAAACATATTTAGATAAATGTTTTACACATTCTTTAGATTAAGGAGATATATCTATATAAAAATAGTTTAAATTAAAGTATTTAGACATGTTTTCCTTATAAAATAATTTAGGAAAAATTTAGGTCAATTCACACATATTTCAAGCATAATATAAAATATTTAGATAAGTTTTAAATATGTGATATAAGATTTTTTAGGTACATTTAATATCTATATGCATAAAAACGAAAAAGATTTTTAAAATATTTTTCGGCAGTATACTACATTTTGGATAAAAATCTCATTTCATTTGTTATATATAATTTCCATTTGTCTGTGTAAAATTGACAAGTCAATGAGAATTTTTTTTACAGTAAAGATTTTTTTAAAAAAATCATATTTTTTAAATCCTTTTTACTCAACTTATAAACAAATTTCTGTCATAATTCGTCATGATTCTCTCACGTCATGTCAATATTTATTTTCTATATACTACGTGAATTATCATCTCAATAGTATTTATTTTATATATTCTATGTAAATCTTCTCATCTATCTCAAACGTCCGTCCGCAGGTAGTATTTCATACTTTTCTATTAATAATCAAATATATTAAACCTTCACAAATTTTACTTCACATAGAAAGTGCTCAATAATTTATAATTCTTTTTACCTTCTTTGAGATCCATTTATTTTTGTTATATATATATATATATATATATATATATATATATTATATTAATTTTAGTATTTCACACGTTTAATATTTCAGGAAAATATATATCTCGTGCATCGCACGGGCTACAGTGCTAGTATATATAATGTGGTGTAAAAGATGTCCCCGTCCATAGTCGTATGTATGTATATATATTACAAAATACAAGTCCTAAATGCAAAGTTCTAAAATTAATAATAGATAAATTCTATTTAATTTAACTTGCACAACAATGCAAAGTGAATCGGCCTCTTATGAAAGAAGACTTGTAACATCGATTAGATCAGGACTATCGTAAATTTTTAAGTTTTTAAAACATTCTGAATGTTTTTGCGACAATAACCAATGATAATTTGTCCAGGGATGTTCAATGTACCTAGTTACTATAAACTTCACTACCTGATTGAATATCTATGTATGACTTTGCACGTACATACATCAATCATTTTAATAAGGGCACCTACAATGGTGCGTTCAATTTCCACGTTCAATTGGTTTAAATGCCAACTTGGCATTAAATGATATTGTGGTTGTTCATTAAAGGGTGGGACCCCCACCATCCGTTCATTCCATTGAACGGCAAAATGTGTCCCTTTTTTTATTTTCTTTTTTTTTAGATATAAATTATATTGAATAAGTGGATAATGGGTCCTACATATATATTAAAATGAACGTGTATGAATATGGGTGTGTGTTTAAATGGAGAGAGATTTAGTGGAAAGATGATGTGGATGAGAGAGAGTGTTATTTTTTGATTGAACGAATGATATTTGTGTTAAAGGGTTGTGGATGCCCTAATAATAAAAGAGAAACATAGATTAAATATTTTTTTGTTATTGAAATGGGCAAGGATGCACTGCATAAGATGTGTTAAAGCCCTTTGCATGTTCTTTTTGCCCGAAAATGTTGCTTCGAGGTGCAGTTGTTCGCCCCTTGAAGGTCACGTAAGCAGCTGGACTAACACAAAAACAACATAGAAACACAAAACAAGCATACAACTAATGAATAAATATAATAAAATCTCCTTTGAATCTTGTAGGCCTAGTGCACGATCATCCAAACCGGCACCCGAGTCAAACCCAATATCACATAATCCCAAGAAAGCTGCAAGCCGAAACTACAGACCCAAAAATTACGACCAAACTCGGACCGACTATACAGATCTGACGAGTAGGAAATTCTCACTCCATATCTAGGCTTTAAAGATCTTAAACACTGAAAGGGAAAAACAAAAGTGGCACACAGCCAATCTGGAGTCTCTAACCAAAAACGACAAGCAAGTGGCCAAGAGGACAACTTCCACCGGCAGGAGGCCGGAGGATGAATTACAGCTCGACGCCCGAACCTTGGCCAGAGAGAGATTAGCATGGCGAGCGCCACAACTACATTTTTTCCACGCACGGGCTGAAATTTGGGCAGAAATAAAACCTTCGACCTCGTCCATTGCAAGAATGGGGATACTGTGGAAGGCCGTCAGGGGAGCGATGTGATCTTAGGTATGGAGTCTGCTACAGTGAAAAAATCGCCTCGGGGGAGAGGATTTGAATTTCTCCTTTTTCGCCCAATCGATTCAAGGATTTGAATTTCTCCTTTTTCATCATATGCTCCAATTAGAGTTGATTTTGGATTTGAGTTTTTAATTTCAGTGGTGTCATTTGACACCTTAATTGGACTCTTTTTGAGTTTTCAAATATTTATATAGTTATTATTATTGTTTGATTAAAAAAAAAGGACATAAGCAGTTACACATGGACTTTTACTATTATGTCCTTAACTTGAGACCAGCCCAAATGAATAAAAAAAGAAAAAATTAAAAAGACAAAATGAAGTTTCAATCTTCTTTAGTGGGTGATTGGTGGGGGTTGTTTTATTATTATTTTTTTTAATTTAATTATTCATTTATTTTGGAGTTGGGTGTGTTTTAATTGGACTTATAACTTAAGGTTATGATAGATTGAAAATTTGATATTTCTTTTTTTTTTGGGTACAATGAAGGAGGTCGGAGGCTTAGTATATAACCGCGCGTCGTCTCGCGGCAAATTTAAATTTATAAAATTTTTCTCGACTTACCCCTACTAACTATTAGTAGTGGAGAGCAAAGGTCGATCCCACAGGGAATGTGGTATAAACAGTGATTTTATTATATTAATTAAATGAATATGAAAATGGAGGGTTTTGATTTAGAACAAAATTACTAGCAAAACAAGGAAATAAAATGGAATTAGAAATAAATGATTAAAATGCAAAAGAAGATGAAACCAAAAAATAAACAAATAATTTAGAAAATATGAGAATGAAATCGGTTCTAGGTCGGTTTACACCCTTGGTTAACTAGCCCAATTAATGCATTTATCAAATCTCACTTATCTTCTAAAATTACCGGTCCTAGATAGCAATAAGCTCTGCTACCCGAATTCTCCCTTAATTTTACTTAATCGAAATGAGCTCTTCAATTAATTCTAACTAGCGAATAACTCGGAATAAGCTCTCCTAATTTAATTCGCTCGTTGCATTAAAATCTAGGAAAATAGACCGATTGAAGCCATAAACACATAAGCTCGGTTCATGTAACTTATGTTGTGTTATCCCTAATAGTACACGACTATTAGTTGCTACAAACGAAATAAGAACGACGACAATTACACGGATCAAATTCTTAAATCTAGCAATTAACATGCAATCCTCAACTTAGGTGATCAAACTAAATTAAAGAACACATATTATGACATGTAACTAGAATAACACAATCAATTTTATACGACAAGTAAAACAAAATAAATAACATTAATCGAACATAGTCACCGAGGGTTCAACGTCCCTAGAACCGAAATGAATGTTTAGCTACACATAGATAAATGATAAAAATAAAAATAAATATTCATATTCTTAAAATAAAATAAAATAAAATAAAACAAACTCCTTTTAAATCACACGGCCGAATTATCTTCAAGCATCAAAATTCTCAAGCTCTCTTTCTCTTCCCGTTCTGTTATCAGGGGGGCGATAACAGAATGTTTTTCTTCTCTCCTTCTAGTTTTCTCCCTTTTTCCCTTTTTCCCTTTCCCCCCCCCCTTCGTGAGTGCATGCTCCTTCTTAAATATATGAAATATCCACCCAATTAATTAAAAGTTTTAGCCTGCTTCAACTCATCACCAACCAATTTCAAGATTCCACAAGATTTGCAATTATGTTCAATAATTCAACCACTCACAACTAATAGCACAACCAATCTGAACTACTGCTCCATTATCTAAGTGTTGATCAATATTATTCCAGCTAATGATCATGATCCAATCATTTCTTTTATACAAATATGTCTCCCATGTTCTTCTTTGTTTTGCCAGCAGTTCTGTTATTAGGGGGGGTGATAACAGATTTTTTTTCTTCCTATTCTCTCCTCCATTTTTATAAATTTTATGGCCCATGCAGAGTGCATGTGAATAAATGCTTGGACATGCTAGACTTGTGAAAATGGATTGATGTTGAATCAATACGGAGTTGTACGAAATGCCCCCATACTTTGTTGGTCGGAACTCACCTTCAATATCTCGTCGTTAATAAAAGTACCCAATAATCTGAAAATAATACATAAAAATGTCATAGCACTCAAATTCATTTAATAAATAAATAAACCGAAAAAACATATAAATGTGATAAAATTAAGCATATAAAAATATGTTAATAAATATGTAAAATACACACTTTTACCGAACAATCAGTATGAGATCTAGGCTACAACCTGACGGGGGTACGACACCCCAATAATGTCGTGTTCGAGCCACGCTCCCTAGAGGAGGGAATACCCTCTTTAAACCAATCGGGTAGGACGCCGCTAAGCTCGCCAGGTGGTCAACCAAAATTAGCTTCCCTGTGTACGTGATGGACTCTAACGTCCCACTCTCGCCGAATCATACTACAAATGGCCTTTACCATTGCTTCATGAGTTCCAAGGGATCCTTCGGTCCCTAGTACCATTTTTGTCACACACTGACTGTTCACTTCGACAATAATTCGATATTTCTTTTAGTTGTTACAGTTGGCCTGTCTGAAGTCAAATACTTGTTATTGAGGTATCATGATTTGAAATCCGTATTTGTTGGAAAATTGGACCTCAAATGGAATATAGTAATACCAAACGGTCAATTGCATATTTAATTTGATTATTGGAAGTCATGGGAGGACTTTATTTTGATACTCAATGCCCAAAAAAATGAGAGGAAACCATTTCGGAAGATAATTTATTAAATGAAAAAAAGGTCAAACGTTTAAGCTAAATAATATTATTGTTTTCTCTGTATCCATTATTTGCTTCCAAACACAACTGTTAAATAAAAAAAATTATACATAAAAAATCTTTTAAATAAAAATATATTATTTTAATTTTCAAATATTTCTTATAATTGTATTATTATTATTATTATTATTATTATTATTATTATTATTATTATTATTATTATTATTTGTATAATCATATGAATGTGCAATCGAAGATGTTTAAAATGAGTAATTCGACATATCATATATGAAAATTTGATAACAAATAAACTTTTAAATGATATTAGAATTAAATTTAAAACATACTTTTAATTTAAATCTTGCCTACATATCATTTTTGAATTTGCTCAGACTACATGGCTTGCTCGCATGCTTGAGAATCTTAATTGGCATAAACACGTGTTTTTTAATGACACATGTCTAGGTTTAAAAACAACTGAAATTAATATAAAATTATTTTACCTTTCTTTTTCTTAAATTACAATATATTATATTTTTTATTAATTACCATACACTACATTTATTTTTTATTTAGCTTATATATTCATTATTATAAATAGATATTTTCCTTATTTAATAAATAAATTTTTTATTTGTATAATTTTTTATTATATGATAATGAAAATAACCATCTTTAACAAATTTTCATTTAATATCCATATTTCTTATATAATATAAAAATAAATTATTGTCTTTATAAATAAAATTTTAATTTATTTATCATACCAAATGAGCAATATCAAATAAAACTATTAATTAGTCCATAAAATAACAGAAACTAAATTTATTAATATACCGTAAAATAATAAGCATTTTAGTATATTGTTTTTAAAGATTTAGGAAAAATATAGAAATTGAGTATTAAAAAAACTGAATCCTCCCTATATATAATTCTCGAATGCGTTGAGCCTACGTGGCTGCTTCTGGTGCTTCAGAATCCTACTTGGCGAAAAATCATGCTTCGTAATTAGGTTTGGACAAATAATATTGATATATTAATAATAATTAATAATCTAGGTTCGGGTATTCCATAAATATTATTTAGCTAACCTATGTATTTTAATATCACTTGTACGAATATAACCCTTTAATTCTTTGTAATTTTATATAGTGAGGCACTAAGTGACTAAAATATCCCTGAATTTTGATTTGTTTCCTTCAATAAGCTATTGAATTATAAATGTATTTTAAAAGTTGATAACTTTTGTATTTCTTATCGGTTTTACATATATAATATATCAAATTAATCATCTTTTGATGATCTTCGATTTGACATCCATATTGTATATAAGAAAAAATAAATTATATTTATCTTTATAATAATAAAAAATAATAATATTTATTAAAATTCATTAGAAAAATAAAATTATTTCTCAATTGATATATTTATAATTAATGTAGTTATATATTGTAAGTTAAAAAAATTAGTATAATATAACACAAGTAAGTCGCACAAATAAAAAGTGTCATAATAAATATATAATAATATATATATTCTCATAAAAAGTATTTAAATTTTCAAATTACTTTTTCTCATTAATTTTAGATTTTAAGAAAAAAAATTAGCAAGCACCCGTGTAATACATGAGTGTTGTACTAGTATAAAAACTATTCAAAAATTATGTCTCGACCTAAATAAAGTGTGCATGAAGTTTGAACATTATTATGATGTAAATTGAAATACGAATAAATATCATAATTAAAAATTATGAAATATATATTTCAGAAATTTAGAAAATATACATCAGTATATATTAATCTATATTCTAAATATTAATTATTATAAATCTAAGAATACTAATAAATAATATATAAGAATCAGTCATTACAATACAACAAGACTTTTAAGAAAACTACAAAATTCAAAAAAAAAAAAAAAATAATAATAATATGATATTGCAGATAACATTTGCTGTGGACACATCACTTTTTAAGTTCTTTTTTTTTTTAAATTTAACGATAATAATATAATTATTTATCTTTCTCTTTATAAAAGTAATTATTTTTTCAAGTACTCGTATAATACACGGTAATATATTAGTTGACTACTATTTTAAATTTTAAAACTTTTAAGCATGGATAATCAAATCACAACGTCGTGATGAAGAATTAGATTTTGGCCTTGTTTGACGATCAGCGGATAGCGGATAGCGGATTGTATTAGCGGATAGCGAATTATATTAGCTTATTTGACCAGCGGATCGCATTAGCGGTTTTCAAATAAGTGTTTGGTAAATAGCTGAAAGCTTATAGCTGTTTGACATTGCAAATTACCAATAAAGATATTTTATTATTTAGAGTGTATTCTTTTAAGAATAATATATTAAAACATTTAATATTCTTTAGTTGGTAATTTATAAATATATTATTTTTTTTTTAAATTTACTAACACTTGATTAAAAAGTTATGAATTTTACATTTTTCTAGATAAATTAATCATATAAATGACATATTATTATTTATTAGCACCATAAATCAATGTAGATTGTAAAATAAATAATATTTTACAAATTAAAAAGTTCCAAATTAAAATAGTAGATTGTGAATCCTCTATCCCCAAAAAGCTCCCCTAATGAACTTTTTCTAAATTAGAGTTTTGGACCAAAAAAGCTTATCAAATAACCTATTTACCAAACATGCTCAATAGCGGATTTGACGGGTCAAACATCTCAATTAAGTCAAATCCTCTAATTTATCTTCAATCCGCTATCTTCCAAACGGGGTCTTTACCTTACCAATAAATAAAGGTTGTCATTTAAAATGCAAAATATTAGTAATAATACAATCCTCTATTAAAAATAATATGAAAAAGTAATTAATAATACAATACTCTATTAAAAAAATTAATATTTTTTTTTTTTTTTTACTGGACAAAAGCAAAGCTGCCTTGGTTAAGGCAATTCAGGAATTACTAAAGCGAGAATGGATCGTGTGGGTCACGCATGTCCACAGATAAGCTAATTTTGCAGCAGACCATCTAGCGAGCATGGCAGGTTTATACCTGTTTGGATTACATCGAGTTTATTCACCGTCTCCAGGCGTCCGTGCATGGCTTGAGCATGATAGCATTGGGGTGTATTATCCCGACGAATTTTAGCATAGGCCTTTGGCTTTCTTATTTAACACTCACTAATGTGTATGTGTGTGGAGTTGGCGGCTGTAACTTTATCAAGAAAAATGGAGATCAAAAGGATATGAAAACTACAGGACAGACTTTGAAGATCACAAGCCTCCAAGGCTCCAAGTGCAGAGAAAATCATTTATACTTATAAAAATAATTAAAAGAACCACTTGAACACATCAGTAAAAATAATAAAAAGAACCACGTGCAATTACTGTAGTTTAGATTTAGAATTAGGCCACTACTATAAGAGCATCTCAATTGATTCATGGACTGACTGCTTTATTTCATTGCCACATGGCCCGATATCGATAAAATTATGTGACAGTGAAAATGTCAAATTTATCTCTCTTCTCTAACTGTATCTTAGTTTTCTTTCTCTTCGGTGTACATCTCACAATGGATAGTGAGTCTTTGAAGATGCTCTAACCCACATTTGGAAATTTGATCCCACCGTACGTGAGAATGTGTGGTGGAAAAACTCGTGCATACTTAATATATATCAATCTTTGTTGGAATATCACTTATGATTTGTCATACATTGATTCTATAAGAAAACTTGGCTAGTTTATAAGTTTCGTGAGTTATTCCTTCAATCACTAATTGATTTTAGGATGAAACTTCATTATGGTGCACTTAGAGCTTCTCCAACCGGTACCTAAAACTCAAAAAATGCAGTATTTTTGTTCCAACCGATACGCAAACTCAAACGCAAATTGCGTTTTCTCCATTTTTTGGCTTCTACAAACGCAAATTTGCGTTCCCCCTGTTCACAGACGCAATTTTTTTGACAAATTGCACTATGACCCCATGACAATGATAAGTGAGATTGGAACTATTTATTTCCTTCCTTCTTTACAATATTTATGCCAATATTTAATTTTTAATCTATTATAGATATAAAATTTAATATAATGTCAATAATTAATTTTTGAGTGCTAATTATTTCTAATGACTACAACAGGTTTGTATAATATATATTATATTATATATATATATATATATTACTTTTTATATATTTAGTGGTATTGGTGTAATATATATTTCTATATGTTTCGCTCTATATTTTATTTATATGTAATGTAATAGTTAAATATTGTTTTGTAGGATAATTATAATCATATAGAATTTAAAAGAATACAAAATTTATTTTAATGTACGGATGGTAGTTTATTTGTGTCTCTATAACTTTCAAAAAATATTTATTTATCCAATTTTTTTATGTATATTTGAACATTATAATTAATTCTATTACATAAATTGCTAATCGAATTTAAAATAATAATGTGATTTAATTTGTAAAATTCTAAAATATTTTGGTAGTATTGAAAAGTTGTAAAAGTTGATGAAAAAAGAATATTCCGAGAATATTCTTTTGGGTTTGAGAATGAGTTTTTCGGTTGGAGCGAAATTACTGTTTGATTGGACAGTTACTGCAAAATGGGTTTAGGAATGAGTATTTCGGTTGGAGATGGTCTTATACTATAAAATGACATACTTTTAATTATAATTATATTTTAAAATTTGATATTTACGTATGAAAGTATGTGCATTTGTTGAAAGAGTGTGACGGACCAAGTACCAACCATTAGATAGCCTAACGGAAAGCCTACCGGTATGTTTTAGAAGCCAACACACAGAAAGACCGAATCGAGTATTGTTGTGGGGAAGTGAAAAATAACAAATAAGCCATTTATATGTTGGAAAACGATCAAAATCTTATTGAGCACAAGTAGCCACTAGGGTTTATGTGAAAATACAAGAAAGTTTATGTTATTTCATACATGGGCTTTTGGAAAACTAGAACTATGTTATTACTCTTCTCTTTTGTTTGCTCTACGCATGATATAAAGAAAGCCCAACTTTTTATTATTAATTAAAGAGCCCCAATATTAATATTTCAGTTGGGACCAAAGAATATTTTCTCATTTACCCTTGAAGAGCCCAAAACAAACAACAAATAGAGAATGATATAGCGGATAAAGATAGCTCTGTTGAACCAATCACGGGTAGCTCGGGCTATAGACCGAAAATTAGCTAGGGTAGTCGGTTTATGAGTTGGGCGCTCGGATATCTGAGGTAGGACTCAAGCTCGGCTATTAAT
>CACSLK010034002.1:2679047-2689075 GCA_902706635.1 Striga hermonthica | reverse complement strand
TTTTTTTCGTCTTGTGGCATATGTTGGGGATTCATGACTGCCCAGTGTAGTTCCTATTCCGACTGTTCAATCGACGTGTAAAACTAGCTGATAAGCTAGCTTATATAACTCAGTATTTTTTTAGTTTATAGCTTATAACTTATGACTTATAGTTAATAAGCTAGCTTATATAATAAAAATGTTTGGTAAAATTAGCTGATAAGCTAACTGGAATAAAAAATTTAACTACCTTATTTGAAAAGCTACCTAAGAAAGCTTATCAAGCTTTTTTAAGAAAACTAGTCCCACCAAACGAGATTTATTTGAATACACGGAGCTTATAAGCTAACTAAATATGTTATAAGCTAGCTTATTTGTCTATCAAACATAGTCTTAATGAAAATAGCAATTAATATTTCTATAGCTTTTTTATACCTACTAGTGCATACCCCGTGCGATGCACGTGATACATATAATAAATCAATTATTTCTGTAGGACTTGTACGTCTAGACAAAAAAACAATAGGTTTGGATCATCCATATTTCACATCTTTTGATAAGTGGCGTTTATTTAAACCAAAAAATTAACATGTTCATTAATATATAATTCCGCTAACACGTCATACTAATATTTATTTGATTTTTGAATACATATTTATTCATTGATATAAGAAAAAATAAAAATTTTATTTATTCTCGTTCACCATATAATACTCAATTATTATTTTATTATAAAATTTATAGTCATATAATATTATTATTATTATTTGTAAAAGTTATAGAAGTAGTCTTCTTTATGTAATAAATCAAAATAAAATTTTGAGTATAAATGTTTACAAAATACACACACATGTTTTTTAGAATTCAATTTTCTCATAATAATTCTTTTTTTTAAAAAAAAAAATGGTTTAGCAATTGCCAAAAAATAAATCCCTTACAAAATCAAGAGATTTTTCTAATTTTCATCCTAAGGATTTATAGTTTATTTAACATACTATGAAATAGAAAAATATTTTACAATAAGTTCATTTTTGAAATAATATTAATTTTATTATCTACCCATCAATAAAATCATTTAATGATGTGATCATTATCTTTTAAATGATAAATAATATTAATTTTTCTAAAAAAAATATTAGTTTTATATAATTAAATAAAGGTTATAAAATATTACTCGACAAATATTAATTATAATGGATATCAGTAAAATTATTGCATAAATGATTTAAGAAAAAAATCTTTAAGATCATATCTGTATAGTAAATGTAAATATGCAAGCATTTAATGCATATAGTAAAAAATTTCCAAATAAGGTTTGCATTAAATGTTTGTTGACTTTTCTTGCTACTATTTTTTATAAATAGGTTGGCTTTTAATATAGATATAGATATAGATATCTTTTGAGAAAAATTCAAAACTAATCTCACAGGTATAGGAGGTGTGACATTTTTTGTCCCAACGAAATCCAAAAAATATTAATAGTCCCACAACTTTTAAAAAAAATATCAAAAGTAGGACTTTTTTCAATTTTCTGGTCAGGAAAGCCACGTTGCACACACGTGACCACATTCATCTGACGTGGATGAGTACAATGCCAAGGGAAAAAATTAAAACGAGTCCCACATGGAAGGGTGACATTTTTTATCCCAACGGATTCTAGAAAATATTAAATAGTCCCGCTACGTGTGTGCGACGTGGCTTTCTCGGCCGGAAAATTAAAAGACGTCCTACTTTTGATCATTTTTTAAAAGCTGCGGGACTATTAATATTTTTCTGGATTCCGTTGGGACCAAAAATGCCATCCCCCTATACCCGTGAGACTAGTTTTAAAATTTTCCCTATATCTTTTAGTTAACTAGTACAACGCCCGTGTATTACACGGTGCTTGCTAAATTTTTTCCTTAAAATTTAAATTCAATGAGAAAAAGTAGTTGACAATTTAAATATATTTTATAAAAATATATTATTATATATTTTAGTATGACACTTGTTACTTGTGCGATTTACATGTTATATTATAATAATTTTTCAAACTTATAACATATAATTACATTAAACATAGATATATTAGTTGAGAAATAATTTTATTTTTATTAATTAATTTTAATAAATCTTTTTTTTATTATTATAAAGATAAATATAACTTATTAATTTATATATACAAGATGGACGTCAAATCGAAACTAATCAAAATATGATTAATTTGATATATTATATATGTAAAAATCGATAAGAAATACAAAAGTTATTAATCTTTAAAATACATTTACAATTCAATAGTTATAATATGAAATGAGATTAAAACACAATGAATACATCTAAAATGATCATAAACAAATTAACATATTTATGGTAATCCGAACCTAATTTATTTTTTATTGAAATTAAATTAAAATTTATCCAAGCTAAATAATAAAGCATGGAATTTTATACACCTAAAATTTCGAAGCATGCGAGTCTGCCACTTAGGTTCGGGAATTATATATATGGAGGATATCGGACGTGGAATATACACAATTCTCGTTTTATCTCGAACAGTCGGACGATCCCCGGAAAGTGTCAGCAAAACCCTCCAACTCAACAAGCAAAGAGCCTAAATCTAAAACCTTCTCTCCGCCACTTTCCCAAATTCCCCATTTCCATCAGCAATAAACAGATTCCATACATCGATCGACAAACATGATTTTCTTCTTTGTCGGAGGACTGCAGCAGCAAGCCCGCCAGGTGCTCAAGAGCGGCGCCGGGAGGTGCGTCGTGTGCGGGTCACTCGCCGATCTCGTCGAGTACGACAAGGTTCTGAAGCTGTTCTTCGTGCCCGTGTGGCGGTGGCCGGAGAAGGATCCAATGATGCGCTGTCAAAGCTGCAATCTTATCTTCCCTCCGTCGCCGCCGCCGCCGCCGCCGCAGCCGCCGGAGAAAGAGGCTGTGGAGGCGGCCTTGAGGTGTCAGTTCTGCGCCCGTCAGGTGGACGCCGCTTTCAGGTTCTGCCCTTTCTGTGGATCGGCCCTGTGAAAAATATGAACGATTGACTGTCTGTTCCCCTTTTTGGTTTTTTTTTTCTATTTTCTTTTTAAATTTTTAATTTCTGGTTTTGTATGTAAATTGTAAGTCAAAATGTGGACAACACATGAGAAATAAAAAAGATAGTTTTATTGATTAGATGTTTTTTCTTTGTGTTTTGTGTATTTATGTAGCTGTGTTGCTGGCATTTAAGTTGATGATGTTCTTGCTTAAAATACATAATTTGAAATAAAATCTTTCTACACCAACACAATTCAATATGGGAAGAACCACACACTAATACATAAAAAGATAGGAAGAGCAGAAAAAGAAGAAACTAATCTTGACTATTTCCAAGTTCAATCACATTCATACTTCTAGAGAAAAACTTCCCGAAACCATTTCCGGCAGCCACAATATGGTTGTTCGACGATGAGGTTGGCAATAAATCCTCATCTCGGTTCGCAACACGACCATGACTGTCCATCGACATTCTTGGATGATGATCCAAATCGCCACTAGTTAATGACAAAGAATCTTTAGATGTTAATCCCCACGCATCTCCTTCATTGGGTGGGGCCTTTGATAAACCGGGTATGCTTGAAGTGTCTATCAAGAAATCCTCCAATGTTGCAAGAGACTCGAGCTGTCGTCCTAAAGACGCAATCGTCTTTTGGCACTCGGCAAGCTTATCAGCAGCTACAGCTATATCCTCCTGCAAAGGTATCACAGTTTCTATTTTAAATCCTTTTGAAAAACGTAAAGTATGAAGCAAAATATTTGTGTTTTTCTGAAAAATACTGATCTTGTCATTAGACCAAACCTCAGGAGTAGGAGTAGAATTTACATTTAATCAAAAGCAAGTTAAAACTGGTGAAAAACCCAAACCTGCTTTACTTTTGGTTCAGCATTCAAGTTGATACTCTCCACAAGCTCATACTCCTGGATTCTCCTGGTTAGTTCACTCTCCAATTCTCGACACTTGCCACTTAATTGTGCGGATAATTTCTTTTCCCCTTCAACCTCGGCCCTTAACGACTCAACATTCGCCGAATGTGTCCTAGCTTCGGCTTCCATACCCACAAGCTTAAACTCTAGCAACTCTTTCATCTCATTCACAGCCTTAAACTCCTTTTGCACCTCCTCCAATTTTATTTCAACTTCCTTCATTTTACACTCTGCAACCTTCAAAGAATCCAAACTGTCATCCAAAGCTTTCTGAAGTTCTAACTTCTCCATTTCTACCCTTTTCAGCTCGTTTTCCAATTCATCCACCCGTTTAGTCATCAAGTCAAGCTCGCCCCTCAATGGATTGTCCATTGAAGTCGACTCCACATTGGAAAATGAACTTTCATTTTCGGGCTTGGGCAAGGCCACAAGACGTTCCATTTCAAGAAAATCATCCATCATATCGATTTCAACGGCTAAATTCTTGGGCGAGTGCCTCTCGTTCTTCACTAGGTCGAAATCCGAGCAATTTTGTTCAGACGTGTTGCTACTCTTACAACTGTCAATTAGGGACTCGGCATAAAAAGAGGACTTGTGATTGCCAAGAGGGGGCGATTTTCGAAATATATTGGATTGGAGTTTTCGACACTCGGCCTCGAGCCTGGCAATCTTTTTTATGCTCTCCAATTGCAATTTACTAGCCGACTCGGCTGCTCGGGTGCTCAAATCCCTCTCTACTGTGACGATTTCTAATTCCTTCAGACAGGACCCGAGTTCTTGTCTGAGGGACGTGTTTTCTCTTTCTAGAGACTCGAGGAAGTCGGATGAGTTGTTTTGGAGATGGAGAATTTGCTGCTCGAGCTCGGCCTTGTGGGACTCCCACTCGGTGCTTTTCTCATGAACGGCATCGGATATTCTTTTTTCTTGCTCATCTTTCGACTGTCTCAATTGGCGTACACATTCCTTGAGGGCCCCGTCCAAATGGCTTGCTCGCACCTCGAGGTTCATGTTTTGCTGCAATGCAGCCTCGAGCTGATGTTTTAGCGAAGCCACTTCATTTTCTGCCTTCTCCCAACCTGTTTTCAAACAATAAAAATTAAAAAAACTACCAAAGTTGAGAAGCACCATTTCTTCTCACACAAAAGCTAAAGAGTGTAAATTTTTAGTTATCTGCAAACATTCATTAAACAAATTTTACCGGCCACAGCTTCTTCGGCAACTTTAGCATGCTGCTTAACCAAGTCTTCTTTTACGCTGAGGTTAACGAGAGCTGCAGATAGCTTTTGTGTTAGGCTCTTGACAGTTTCATGCACTTCGTCGTCCATTGATGATGTAGCTTTCGAGGTCACTTCTGAGGATGGTGATTTGTCATTTGTAGGTTGTTGTTCTCTCATTACTTCCTGCTCAAATGGAGCAAAAAAAGAGAAACAAGGGGAAAAGAAATAGCAAAACGTGATATGAAATTATTAATGCAAATTACTGTAAATCGACTCTATGATGGACTTTTTGCAGCAAAACTTAAAATAGGTCTAAAAAAGTTAGATGATGAAAGAAAATTGTAAAAAATGGGGGAAATGTGGTTGAATTTTGAAATTGGTGAGCTAAAATGGGAAATAATGAACTCCTGAAAAAAAAGGTGCATGACATTCAACATTAAATCATTAATCAATCAACAAAAATCAGATGAGATTAAAAACATTAAAGAACAAAAAAGGCGCACGTAGAGTTTCAACATTAAATCATTAATCAATCAACCTGTTCATCAGAGTATCTCTCAGAATGCGAAGAAAACGATCCCGAGCTTTCGCTTTCTCCGGGACTCCTCTCGGACGATTTCTTTTTCCATGGCCATTTCCTCTTTTCCATCTTGGTTGTCGATTTAAACTGACCGGAAATTCAATACTATTCGAACAATGTTCATCTGCAACTGTATTTGCGCGGACTCACAGTATATGAATATCACTTCAAAGCAGCAAATGACCAAGAAAAATAATCAAACAAAGGCTAACCTAACATGAACAGAACAAAGCATGAAAAATGTTGAGGATCGAATCGAATCGAATCTCGAGTATTTCTACAACTTATTAGCGACCACCAACCCAACCCGCTTAGCTCAACATTTTCAAGAAATCACCTAAAATCTTTGCTTCAAATCCAAAACACCAACTAACCAACCTAATAAAGAAACATTATTGGCTTACTTTGCAACAACCGTAAACACCAAAAGGAAAAGGAAAATCAACTCTGGTAGCCAATCTTAATCCAAGTTTCAATCTTTAACCCACAAATCACATTAACAATGGCAAAGTCAAAGGTTAGATAGAATACACCAACCGCAAGAAAAGCAGCAAACAACAGAGAGATTATGAATCATATTCTCAGTAGCCAACCCACTAAAGTCTTAATCAAGCTACAAAATTGTTAGAAAAACCTAAATCTTTCCGAAAAAATTTATGTAATAATAAGTGAACAAATAAAAAAGTTGCAGAAAAACCTGGGATGGTGAATCAAGATTCAAGAAGTCCCAGATGAAAAGATCCAATCTTGGAGCCACCACTCAAGAGTAATCTTAAAAGGGTAACAAACAAGTATAAACAAGCAGCTCAATTTCTCTCTCAACAAGTGTACAGATCCAATTTCACTTGTGCTGGCTTATTTTCCGATGAGAAAGAAGATCTGGAGATAATCCAGTGAAAAAAAAATTATTTATAAAAAATTATTTTCCGACCTCAACTTATAGGTAGGAATAAAAAATTATTTTACATTTTTAAATCATCGAGGAGCAGAGCATGTGAGAGAAATGACTGGATGGTGTTTTCAAAGTGAAGATTGAGACCACTTTTCAGCTTTTTCGTGTGTTTATTTATTTATATATAAATTGGGAGATTCTATGATCATGTTACGTAACCATTCTGTCGGGATTTGTAACCGTTAGATCAAACTATCCACGACGGTTACGGTTACATGATAATTTAACGGTTACAAATCATAACGGAATGGTTCGTAACGGGACTGTAGCATTTCATTTTTACTACCTCCTGTTCATTATAAATGTCGTTTTGACTTTTGTGATTCATCCATTTTATTATGTATCTAGACATTAATATGTCTAGATACATAACAAAATTGATGAATCAAAAAAGTCAAAACGCCATTTATAATGAATAGGAGGGAGTACATTTTAATATTTTCAAGAATTTTAAAATTGTTGGCATTAATTTTGAAATTAGGTGGTCTTATTCCCGCCCATCTGGCACCAACAGTGTGCTTCTTCAGAATGGTTTGAGACTTGTAAAAAAAATAACATATTTTCTAGTTAGATAGAATATAATTAACAACTTCTTTATAAGAAAAATAACTATAATAAAAAATAAAACCACTTATATTATTAAATTTAAATTTGATAAAAATAAACACTACAAAAATTTTGTACTATTTTTTCAAAATATATAAACTACTTAATTACACAGAGTATTATTAATTCTAGTTCTTTAGTACCAACTAGTATGTAACCCGTGCGATGCACGTGCTAGTACATATTTTGGAAAAATTTAAAAAATTAAAAGGTCATTAATTAATAAGTTATCATAATACGTATGGCATTTATAAAGTAAACATAAATTCGTCATTGGTAAAAAGTTATACAATATTAAAAACCTCCTTATATACAACGTTATTAGTTTGATTATTGGGTAACTCATCGTCCCCACAAACTAATATTTTCAACCTCTTCCTATTAGTAACACGTGAAACAACGACGTATAACTGGCCATGACTAAAAATATATTTTTTCAAGAACAATCCTACATGTGATAAAGACTGACCCTGACTCTTGTTATGGTCATAGCATAGGAAACCATAAGGGGAAATGCCTCCGCTCAAACTTAAACGGAACCCTAACATAAGAAGGAGTTATGTTCATTCGAGGAATCAACATCTTCTCACCTGCGTGATCTCCAGTCAATATCCTACATTCAAGAACATGCGGAGAGAGCTTCGTAACAACTAAACGTGTGCCATTACACAAACCTATAGAATGGTCCATGTTTCGCAACAAAATGACTCATATCTTCAAATGCAACTCATGGTTCGGCGTTCCCGAACACCTCACCTTCGTTTAGTACACCTCAAAATGCTCCCATATTTGTAGCATGTATTATGCCTTTAATAAATGCACCCTACAAAATAACTTTAATAAAAATTAATTAACATATTTTTTCAAATTATATAAATTTGATATTACAAATGAAAATATTTACTTGTCCATCATGAAACAGTATATGGAATGCGTTCCAGCTCTCCCGTTCGTGATACGTTTCAATTATTCAGACTGTTCTCAAAAGCAAATAAGATTTGTTTGTCCTACTCGCGAAATCGAGTGTATCTCAGACTGGCGGCATTATATTAACGATGTGTTCTGAAATTTATCTTTGTATTTTTTTTCTCTGAACGCTGTGAAAGACGTGAAGAAATAATGGTGGTAGTGAATATCCTTTTATACAACTTTTTTTTAGCAAAAAAAGTGATTGATGAAAATTATTTAAATAGAAAGATATTGGTAAGATTTTAACCAAAAGTTATTAATGATAATTATGGATCAATTTTAACTAATCTTTTTTTTTTTTTATGGCAGACACCTTATTAAACGCAGGATATGCGGTCTTCAAATAGGAGATTTATATGGAACCACAAAAAAAAGGGGATTTTATTTGAATTTTGATTCCATATTTTTTTATTTTATTCCTAAAAAAACCAGAAAAATAAATATGCTAATAAAGAGCCCGAATTGTGAACCAAAAAAAGGAAAAAGTTTGAGTCCGAATTGTAAAAAAATTAATGCAATAGCGTGAAAAGATTAATGCAATGGCAGGATTCCATAAATATAATGATTTATTTCATAGTATCTATTGAAATTAATGCTCGCTATTTATTAGGTCGAATTGTTAAAACAATACTAAGAGTGATTTTAGGAAATTTTGTTAATTTACTATTTTTAGGCAATAATTAATGAAATTGGCGGGAAAGAGTTTCTAAAAGTAAATTATGTTAATCCTTATTATATATTAATAGATGTCTAACTAAAAGAATTTAAAGAAGTTCACATAATTTTAAATAATATTACAATTTTTTTTGTAGTATTTACTTTTTCAAATTCAACTTAAAAATGCATTTACTTTTTCATGGCGTTTATTTTTCTTATCAAGTATAGTTGTTAATTGAATTTTTTATCAAACATATTTTGACTTATTTATTCATTAAATGAATTCAAGTGCTATGAGAAATTTATGACTTATTTCAGAATATTGGAGTAACTATATGGATGTGGTAACTGGTACGTTGAACGCGAACTTTAAAAAGCTGAAGTATTGGGCTATGGGCTTATATGTTAAATGAATAATGGCCATAATGTTTAAAGAGCGAGCCCAAAATAAATGAGCCCAATGCATGGGAAACATGTGGAAATTACTTGGGCCAAAGGACGCACAAACGTTTGTGATTTACAGCAATGCCTTAATTACGAACCACAAACTTTTATCACAATATTTCCAGTGCATAAGCTTCTTCTACAAACCTACTGTCGCTGTTATCAAAATGGAAACAAAAATCATAGCAACAATCCACTATGTTATTTCCCGTAATCAAAAATTGATGTGTTTTTTTTTTTTCTTTGAAGTATTTTCAAAATTGGTATTTTATTTGTCACCTAATTTTTCAACATTTTAAATTAAAATTTGTCTCCTTTTATAAGTTATTTTCTAATATGTTTACCATTAAGAACTCATGATTATATGTATTAGTATATTATCTATTTTTTTAATAAATCATAAAAAACTAGTTAATCTTAAGTATATCTTAAGTATATTATCTATTTTTTTAATAAATTATAAAAAATTTGAATAGGACAAAATCAAAAGCAATAAATAAACTAAATATAAACCATAGATAAACCAAAAGAATACAATAGATAAATCATAGATAAACCAAAAGAGTACGATCAATAACTAAAATCAAGAGCAATAACTAAATCATAAAAATAACTAATCATAAAAATCAAAATAATACAATCAATAACTAAATCATAAAAATCAATAACTAAATTG
>CACSLK010034002.1:2658123-2671745 GCA_902706635.1 Striga hermonthica | reverse complement strand
AGTCAAACTCGCCATGGAATGGATCCCGTCCGTCCCGTCGGGCCCCGAAAGGGTTGAAGTCCGACGGCGTGTCTTCGCTGTCATCGCGCCGTCCATGTGACGAACACGGGGAACGCGATCGGTGTAGTCCGAACGGCCCCCTTCTGCCGCGCCCGCCGCGAGCCCCACTGCGATGGCCCCGGCCGTGAGCCTCGCGTCTCGTCTCATCCCGTTCGAGCAAAGTTCGCATAGCCTGCCTGATTTCCTCGACCCCATCAGTCAGATCCACAACACGGCGATTCACCCCGTCGATTTGGAACCCTAGGTCATCCGTCCGGCGATCCAGATCCTCAAGGTGGTGATCACGGTGTTCGTTATCGTTTCTCCGTGGCGGCATCGTAGGATCGGTCCGACAACTGATACCAACTGATGCAGCACGTGGTAGACAAAAGGGAGAATTGTTCTTGAAGAACTCAAGAAACCAGAAGAATATAAATCTTTATTTCAATAAAATTGCGTAAAAGGTTCTGATAGGAGTACAATATATAGGGAAGACTCCTAATTATTATTCCTATTATTTATCTTGTTAGGCAAGACAAATAATAATCCTAAATAACATGCAATAAAGATAATATAAACTAGGAAATAAATAATAAATAGATAACTAAATATGAAGCCTCTCGTATTTTTCCATATAAGCGAATGCGGCTTCATCTGCATCAAAAATAGACCGGCCGGCCAGAGTCAAAATACATTGACCAAGGGCCGGCCGGCAACATTGGCCGGCTAGACCTGAGCCGGCCAGCATAAGCGGCCGGTCCGGCCGGCCGGCCGCCGAGAAAAAAAAAATTATCTTACTCGCCGCCATCGTCGTCGCCGGAGTAGGTCGGAATTTTTTTCGGAATTTTTCGAAGTCCGGAACTGGGAGAAAAAATATGTAAAGTGAATAATGAATGTATTTTTTTTTTTATTAAAAAGGGCAAAAACGACTTTTAGGAGGCGGTAATAATCGAAAAGGGGGCGGCAAAAATCAACACCCAAAAAATAACATATTTTCTAGTTAGATAGAATACAATTAACAACTTGTTTATAAGAAAAATAACTATAATAAAAAATAAAACCACTTATATTATTAAATTTTAATTTGAAAAAAATAAGTACTACAAGAATTTTGTCCTATTTTTTCAATTTATATAAACTACTTGGTTACACAGATTATAATTTATTCTACTTCTTTAGTACTAATGTCTAAATAAAAGATTTAAAGAAGTTTTACATAATTTTAAATAATAATTTTTTTTTGTAGTATTTATTTTTTTCAAATTCAACTTGAAAATGCATTTACTTTTTCATGGCGTTTATTTTTCTTATCAAGTAGTTGTTAATTGAATTTTTTTATCAAACATATTTTGACATATTTATTCATTAAATGGATTCAAGTGCTGCGCAGAAATTTATGACTTAATTCAGAATATTGGAGTAACTATATGGATGTGGTAACTGGTACGTTGAACGCGAACTTTAAAAAGCTGAAGTATTGGGCTATGGGCTTATATGTTAAATGAATAATGGCCATAATATTTAAAGAGGGAGCTTAAAATAAATGAGCCCAATGATGAGAAACTTGTGGAAATTACTTGGAGCAACATTAGAATTGTTCGGGCCACTCACTCAAAGGATTTATTTATGAAACTTGAACAAGCCTGGGAAAGAGATTTAAATAGCGACAATGGGAATTAATTGAGAGGGCATCTGAAAGCAACCACCAAGCCAGAATATTCTTTGTCAGGAAGAAACGTAAAATACATAATAGAAAAAGAAGTATTTTTGTATATCAAAAAGTGTGTCTATGACTTACATAATAAGAGTATATATATACATAGGCTAGGGCTAAACTACTTGGGCAACAAAATACTCTACAATAATAAAAGTAAATATAAATATAAAATATTTCTTATTCTAACACCCCCCCTCAAGTTGGAGCATGCGGATTCGGAATGTCCAACTTGCGAAGAAAAAATCAAATTCCTTAGCACCCAAAGCCTTGGTGAAAATATCAGCAAGCTGGACCTTGGTAGAGACATAGACTGGAGCAACAGTACCCTTCACCAACTCATCACGGACGAAATGACAGTCAACCTCAATGTGCTTTGTCCGCTCATGAAAGACCGGATTGGAAGCAATGTACAAAGCAGCCTTACTATCACAATGAAGAGGAATGGGAAGAGAATGATCAACACCAAGAGAAGTCAACAATGACTTTAACCACTTCAACTCACATGTTGTCGATGCCATGGAGCGATACTCAGCCTCAGCAGAAGAGCGAGAAACAGTTGTTGCTTCTTGGTCTTCCAAGAAATAGGAGAAGGCCCCAATTGAATAATCCAACCAGTAAGAGACCAACGAGTAAGAGGACAACCCGCCCAATCAGAATCACACCAAGCAGAAAGGCACAAATCAGAAGAAGCATGAAACAAGATGCCTTGCCCAGGATTACTCTTTAAGTAACGGACAACTCGGAGAGCAGCCTCCCAATGTGCCTGCAAAGGGTTGTGCATAAATTGGGACAACATATGCACTGAATAAGACAAATCAGGGCGAGTGACAGCCAAATAAATAAGACGCCCAATAAGACGTCGATACTGCTCCGGGTCAGGAAGAGAAGGCCCAGAAGCAAGCGGAAGCTGATGATTCTGATCCAAAGGAAAAGAAGCTGGTTTTGCCCCTAAGAGGCCTACTTCAGAAATAATGTCCAAAGCATATTTACGCTGACACAAAAATATGCCGGTAGAATTACGAGCCACCTCCAAGCCAAGAAAATACTTAAGCACCCCCAAATCCTTCATGTGAAAACAAGAGGAAAAATAATCCTTAAAGACAGTAATAGCAGCAGAATCATTCCCAGAGATAACCAAATCATCCACATAAACAAGAACATGTAAACAAAGGGAAGCACGACGCAAAGAGAAAAGAGAATAGTCAGCGTGGGACTGGGTAAAACCATACTGCTGCAAAGCAGTTGTTAGCTTGGCAAACCAACAACGAGGAGCCTGTTTAAGGCCATACAAAGACCTTTTTAAATGACAAACCAAATCCTGAGCACCAGTGCGAAACCCAGGGGGCAACTTCATGTAAACCTCCTCTTGGAGATCTCCATGAAGAAAAGCATTATGAACATCCATCTGATGAAGCTCCCAGTTGCGAGCAGAAGCAACGGCCAGAAAAGTACGAACAGTAACCATTTTTGCGACCGGAGCAAAAGTCTCGGTGTAGTCAACGCCCTCCACCTGATGATTACCTAAAATCACAAGGCGAGCCTTATATCTTTCAACGGAGCCATCGGAGCGATGCTTAACACGATACACCCACTTACAACCAATGGCCTTTTTGCCTGGAGGAAGGCGAACCAAAGACCATGTGTTATTGTTTTCAAGCGCTTGAATTCCAAGTTGCATCGCAGTTTTCCAATTAGGATCAGTCATGGCCTCAGTAAAGAAGCGAGGCTCAACAGAGGACTGAACCGCGGCCAAGAAAGCTTGATGGGCAGGTGAGAATGAAGAACAATTCACATAATGAGCTAAAGGATAAGAAGTACCTGAGGATGGTGGTGAGACATGTGAGCAAGTACTGGGGGGAGAGATGATGGTGTTGGTGACATGATCGCGGAGCCGAACAGACGGATATTTGGTACGGTGACCTCTGCCAAGAACCTCAGGAGCGGGAGTAGAACCCCCTCTGGCTTCAGAAACCTCAGACGGGGAGGGAGGACCAGAAGCTGAGGGAGCGGTTGGAGACATATGAGCATCATCATTAACAGGCCAAGGAGAAGTAGACATAGCAGACAAAGAAGGAGATGTAGGAGCAACCATCACAGAAGAAAAAGGAAAGTCATCTTCACAGAACTTAACATCACGAGAAACAAAAAAATCCTTAGTCTCAAGATCATACACTGACCAACCCTTCTTGCCAAACGGATAACCAACAAAGACACAACGACGACTGCGACTAGAGAACTTATCACCATTGATATCCATATTATAAGCATAACATAAGCAGCCAAACACACGCAAATGATCAAGAGAAGGGGAAGTACCAAACAGAACCTCATGAGGACTCTTTCCATGGAGCACTTCAGTGGGTGTACGATTAATTAAATAACCAGCAGTCAAAACGCAATGTCCCCAGAACTCGACGGGCAAATTGGCTTGAAAACGCAAAGCACGCGCCACATTGAGAATATGGCGATGTTTGCGTTCAACGCGACCATTTTGTTGAGGAGTACCCACACAGGAAGTTTCATGAATGATACCATGCTCACGAAAATAAGAACTCATACACAAGAATTCAGTCCCATTAGCACTGCGCACAACTTTCACCAACTTATTAAACTGACGATGAACCATGGCAAAGAAAGCAAGTAAGGTAGTAGACACAGAGGCTTTATCATTAAGTAAATAGAGCCACACGGCTCGAGAATAATCATCAACAATAGTCAAGAAATAGCGAGCTCCAGAAAATGAGGGGACACGATAAGGACCCCATAAATCACAATGTACCAAACCAAAAGGTTCCAAAGCACAGCTGTCACTAACAGTAAAACTATCTCTGGAATGTTTTGCACGAAGACAAACATCACAAGATTTATTTTCAAAGCTACGAAAAGAACCAGGGGCAAGATTACACATCTTTCCAAGAACCTTCGAAGATGGATGACCCAGTCGTTGATGCCATAGGTCCGCTGAGCCACAAACTGCTGCCATAACTGCCGCAGACGGATCCCGAAAGAAGTACAATCCCCCCATTTGCTCACCCAGTCCAATCACCGTCCTCGTAGCACGGTCCTGTACAACACAATTTAAATTCGTAAAATGGGCAACACACCCCATATCATCCAATAAGTGATACAAAGATATAAGGCTACATTTTAAACTGGGCACAAGGAGAACATTAAATAGAATCACTGTAGGAGTAAGATGAACTGTGCCGGCCTTGGTAGCAAAGGTTAATTGTCCATTAGGAAGCTGCACTGGTCTAGACTCAATATCACAAACATCAACAAGAAATTCAGAAAAACCCGTCATATGATGTGTAGCGCCACAATCGTACATCCACAAATGAGAATGAGGTTTACCCGTCAAAGTACTAGAACCAGCGGAAGACTGAGATTGAACTAAGTTTAGCAAGGCAGACCACTGGTCAGGAGAAATGCCAGTGGTCGCAAGTGAGGCAGCCAAACCGGGTGGAGGAACACTGGCAGCCGGAAAACCCACGGGTAGCACACCCGTAGCGTTGGCCTGCACCGGTGGCGTACCACGACCGCGACCGCGACCTGCAACGGGAGGTAAACCACGACCGGCACCAGCAGTGACCGAACCACGTCCTGCAGAAAAGGAAGATGCGCCGGTAGAAGACTGTTGCCATGAAGTAGGATAGCCGAGCAATTCATAGCACTGTTTAGGATTGTGACCGGTCCGGCTGCAATGAGGGCAAGAAACCACCTTGAAGCATCGGCTGGAGTCGTGTCCAGTCCGCCCACAAACGCTGCACGAGGCGCCGGAGGGAGTAGCAGGTCGTGTAGGAGCCGGCGGCTTCAATCGAGCAACTGTCGCAAAAGAGTGAACATCAACAGCAGGAGAAGAAGTAGTCTTACCAATGGTGGCCAAACGCTCCTCTTGCACCATCACAGAATAAGCCCGGTGGAGATTCGGTAAGGGTTCTTGAGCAAGGATTTGAGATCGGGCAGGCCCAAAAATCTCAGCATCTAGGTTAAGGAGAAATTGATGACACTGTTCATTATCCTTACGATTTTCATGTTCCGCCTCAAGAGGACAAATACATCGACCACAACGACAAGCCACCGGACGATCATATGCGTATAGTTCATCCCACAGTGTACGAAGTTTCCCATAATACGCACTAATAGTCATGCCTTTTTGATATGTGTTAGCTATCTCTCCTTTCAACTGTTGAATTCGGGTACCATTAACCACAAAGAATCGATCACGGATGTGCTGCCATAAGTGTTGAGCAATTTCGATATTGGGAATAGAAGAACGAACTGAAGCATCTATTGTATTCATGATCCAAGAAACGAGCATAAAATTATTGACATACCAATCCGTTAAAAGTGAAGAACCCTCCTGTGGTTTAGAAATAGATCCATCTAAGAAACCAAAATTTTTGCGAGCCCATAGCGCCCTCCGGAGAGCCGCAGACCATTCGATATAATTAGTATTGGTAAGAAGAACTTGAGAAATAACACAGCCGGGATTATCGCTTGAAGTAATATCATAAGGAGAAATTGATTTGTAAGAAGGAGCCGCTGAAGAGGAGCCCTCGCCGGTTGTAGAGGCGTCACCCATGGATGGCTGATCTTGCGTGGGATTTTATGGTGAGTCTCACGAACAGAAAAACAATTTCCAATTCACGATAGAAGTCAATTCACGAACAGAAAATCAATTCAGCTTGTGTGGGATTTGTAATTCACGAAAATCAATAGAAATCAACTCTATTGCCACTGACTTGAAATTCTTTGATTGGAACATAAATTCACGAATAGAAATTCTTTGACTGTAACTCTCACGAAAGTGATTCTCATAGGATCTTTTTTTTTTTTTTTTTTTGAACGGAGAAAGAAAAAAAAAAATTAACCTTGCTCTGATACCATGTCAGGAAGAAACGTAAAATACATAATAGAAGAAGAAGTATTTTTGTATATCAAAAAGTGTGTCTATGACTTACAGAATAAGAGTATATATATACATAGGCTAGGGCTAAACTACTTGGGCAACAAGATACTCTACAATAATAAAAGTAAATATAAATATAAAATATTTCCTATTCTAACATTCTTATACGCGAGAGGAAATAAGACGCGGACAGACGCGAGGAACTCGGCAGAAGCGGAGGGAGACCGCACCCGCACATATAACTTTATTCTTTTTTTTTCATTTATTATGTTAGACTAATTTTTATTTCTAATTCTAGAGAAGTTGAATCCTGCGACTTGATGTTTAATTAATTTTTGTGGTTGATAATTTAATATCTTTTTCGACTTGTGGTTCACATAGATTAGGTTTTTCATGACTATAGTTAGAGTTAGACCTTCAATCTGTAATTGTTATTGTGTTTAATTCATAAGTAGCAACCGGAAGCTGGTAACAACCGGGAATAACACGACCTATTTAAGTGAACTCTCGCGGTTGGATTCACTACTTAGTCTAGCCTATCTTTTTAGATCCAAGCGGTATAATCTATATATGCCTCCTCTGATTTTTTTCTTCTTCTTCTTGGATTTGAGCTTGGGGTCTTTGAAGATGAATGTGACGATTGAATCTCCTGTTTGTGTTTGGATTTGTCTAAAGATAATTGGGGTATAATGGCTTGATCTAGAATCAAGCGGTTTTGACTTGATTTGATTGAAAACAACTTATTGGAGTAATTGCTTCTTCAATCTTCATACAATGTGGATTTTGTCTTGAATAACGCTGACTCGACGGTCTAATAGTTTTTCCTCAGATGAAACATTGTGTTGGTTGAACTTCTCGACGAAACGGCTTAAATGTCATTTGAACATTGTTGATATTGTTAGATTGATTTGAGAGGAATGGATTTCATCTCTTTATTTATTGAAGAAGAATCATCATCTCTTTTTCTTCTTCTTAGTCTTCTCCATTGAGCGTACTTCGGAGGCTAGAAGCTTGGAAACTTTATTCTGGATCGAACTTTGATCTTCAACATGAAGTGAATGTTCTTGGAGCATTTTTAACCATCAAAGTTTGTAATATACCTTAATATGTGTGTACTGTGGCACAAAAAAAAAAAAAAAAAAATATTTTGAGCATTTTTAGCCATTATTTATTAGTTTTTCGTTTTTGAATTATTTGGTGTACAGTTGTACACACCATTTCTGTCTGTTTTTTGACCGTTTCGAAATTAAATTTTCACTATTAAAGTTTGTATTATACCGATGTATTGTGGCAAAAAATATTTTGTTTAAGCCATTGTAACCATTATTTGAGAATTTTTTTATTTTTTTTATTTTCGCTGTACATCTGTACACGCCTTTTTAGTCGTTTTTTCAACTGTCTCGAAATTAAGAGAAACGTTTAAAAGAATTTTTAAAAAAATTCCAACATTTTAACTCAACCACTTTTTTTAACTCAACCTCTCTATCATCAATATTATCAATATAATTAAATAATATCAATCAATCATTTATACACACCACATCAACTTTAATTAACTATTCATCCACTCACATTTTTTTTTTTTTTTGGTACAGGGACCTTCCGGTTTCTGGAACCACAGGGGAACCGACTAATCTGGAATCGAGCCGAGTAGGACCACAAGGGCGGCAAAGCTCTCCCTCAAGAGTTTTTAACACTGCTGCATTCCCACGGTATTATCATTGGGATCCACTCACATTATTTTAACTAACCATCACTTCAAATCAATTTTAATTATTTTATTTTAAATATTATTTTAATATACTCACTAACAACTAACAATACCACCTTTTCAAAATTAATCAAACCAAACCAAAAAATCCAGACTAACCCAAAAATTTCATAAACAAACATGCTCTAAATTTCCGCCATCAAAGTTCGTAATCTATATATATAATTATATATAATTGCTAGCATGTCAATAAAGTTTACTTAATATATAAAACATAATTAAATTTACCTAATAAATACTACAACCTTCCATATACAATGAACGTTACTTTTACAACTAGAGATTATTATTGTACATTTATTATTATACATTGTAACTTTTCATTCTTTTTAATGGCATTTTCATCTTTTTATTTTCTTTTATGACATCTAATAAAACTAATTAAAATTTAAAACAATCTATATATATAATTAGGGATTATCACATCAATAAAAATTTGCATATTCCACTCTTTTTTTGTACATACTAGCTTGGTTTTTTACTTAATATGTAAGAATACTAATGTTGAAATTAATTGTTACGGTTTTATCCGCTCATTTAATAATTCTAAGTTTTATTATATATATGTTTTAAATGTAATGATTACAAATTGTTCTACCAAAACCCGTGGGTATAATACAAAAATAGAAAATAAAAATAAAACAATTGTTCTTATAAAAGAAAATTTATTGTTGCATAAGAACGTGTTTAATTTTTTAAAAAATGCATTCGTTTAAATAAAATTCATAGCCTCAAATAGTAGTAGTAATGATAATAATAATAATATTATTTAATGTATTTTATATAAATATCATACCATCATGATTATATTTATATTCTTATATATATAACTGTTGACAAAGAATTTATTGCAAAAATAAAATCAACGCGATTTATTCAACTAATCGTAAAAAGAAACTGTTACATGTTTCATCAATTAATTAAATTATATATTTTATAATTACATAATAACTAATCATAAGTCAAACTAAACGATATAAGAAAGTTTATACATATAAAAAAAATATTTAGATTTTTTAAACTACTTATTTAAAATAATAATTATTTTTTAACTCATTAATATTTTTTAATAAAAATAGTTAATTACTTTTTATGGCAAAACCAAATCATTTTTTATCTAATCAATTGGTCATAATCACTATTATTTTCTACAATTATCAGTATAGTGATTTATATGTAGGTTAAATAGTTTATACTTATATCGTTTATATTTACAAACAATAAGACTTCTACAATATGATATACTCATTATTTATCTTACAATTTTAAATATTATATAAACGAAGAAGCATGCAATCCATCAATTAAAATGGCGGGACAATATTAGAGTCAGTCAAAAAAATAAATTAAAATCAATCAATTATTCTTTAAAAGTGAGCAATCACTTGGCAATTAAATTATATAATCAATGACCATTTTTTAAAACTATATAAATAGCTGAAAAAATAAGAACCAAAACGACATTCAGCAAAAAATATTACTCAGCAGGAAAAAAAAATAGCCAAATTCTCATTTCAAATGGCTTTTATGTTTGATAATATTGAGGTTGATTCGCCATTATTCAACAAGATCTTTGATAAAATAAAAATAAAAAGAAAAAACATTAAAATGGCGGATTGGAGTACGTATTTCACGATGTCAAGCTATAAAAATCTTTCAGTCTTTTTTAACACATACTATTTCAATATCGATTATTTATAATATTATTTTTTTTTATCGTGTAGGGTCAGCGAATTCACGCTTCAGGCCCGGGTTGCTTCGCTGAAAATTTTAAGAAGTTTAAGATCAATGAGGGTCGTATTTATGCAATAAAAAATTTTAAGGTGTTTCCCGACCAAAATTATTTGCCATAGAAAATTTATACAACAAAAACGATTCCAAAACTTTATCCACGAAATAATACAAAAAGCATACAAATATATCAACCAATAAACAAACAATTCACATCTAGATCAAAAGCTTTCCCATTGATAAATTAAAAGCATGTCTACGACGGCTAAACAAAATTGGAATCGATCCGAGTGTTTGTCTCCGATGAGAGGAAAAAAAAATTAAAAATGAAGAAGAAACGGCGAAAATGTTGCACGTGGTAGGGTTTCATGCATCACATGCCTTCCTCTACCACCTTCTTAAATGTTCTATATATGTGTGGTGGATGAAACTTTGGCCGTGCTATATGGGTCCGAACATCCCTCATAAGTGCACCAAACTTCGCCTTAAAGACACGACAAATTATATCTAGACGGTCCTCAGGGTTGAGGTTCCTCTCAGAAAGGAATCGACTGATTTCAGGCCACTTGGGTTGCAGGTGATAGTTATGAAGATATGAGGATAACCGGAACAACAAATGGTAATCGCATCCAACGACAAAGATTGCACTTCAATTGGCAGCCCGTAAAATTCTTATCTATCATTTATATTTTCTTTGATTAGTGTACAATTCGATTGATATGTTTTTATTTTCTAAATTTTGAGATCAACAGATACTCGATTAGTTATTACTAAGCTCAGCAGCCATGTATTCGAATGCAAAATATGAACCGGTGCCAGAGCTGGTGATAAGGTTCTTATTCCTAGGCTCAAGATCATACCATCCGATTCGAGGGTACCTTTCAAGTTTCACCGAAGACAGTTTCCGCTCATGGTTTCCTATGCTATGACAATCAATAAGAGTCGAGGGCAGTATCTGTCGTACATCAACTTACTACTGAAGAGCCCTGTATTTAGCCATGAACAATTGTACGTGACGTTTTCTAGAGTTACGAGCCGAAGGGGTTTGAAGATAATGATTTGTGGTGATAGAGATTGTGACGATTAAAAAACCACGAATATTACACATAAAGAAGTGTTTAATAATATTTAATTTTTTTAAAACGTTTTTTCAATGATTATGTTATGATTTTTACTATTGTTTATATATATATATTTTATATTATTCTTTATCATATAGCTTTCTGTGCAAATGCACAGGTTACAACTAGTATACATTAAATAGGGAAAAATAATTTGTTTGAACTTTTTTTACCATTATTTATGAGTTTTATTTTTTAATGTACAGTTGTAAACGACATATACTTAAGTATGAAATAAATTATCAACTATTGTCAAAACGTAATATCTATATCTATATCTATATAATGGACGATTTATTATTGGCATAATTGGCATGATTTTGGGCGAAAAATTTTTTCGTCTATATTTAGCATTTAATTAATATTTATTTATTAGCAAATCTTATGCATAAAAAAAAATATATGTTTTTATACACTCAATGACTATTAATCATTAAGTACAAATTGGCTTAAATTGAATTTTTGACCGTAGATTTATTATATATATTTTGAAAGATATTATATTAATTTAATATTAATTTATTGATACAATTCAAAAAAATATTATGAAATTTTATTTGATTAAACATATTATTATCTATGGTTAGAGTTTATTTAATTATATTCATTATTCAGAAGTACTTAAACTATTTAATAAAATAATCAGAATAACTATGTTTAAATCATACTAACTTAATAAATAATTTAAAATATTAATAAAAGTTTCTGGAATGTAATCAGTTTAACTATGAAACGGTACATCCCCATCGAATATATCATATGTAGTGATAATACTATTGAAAAATTTAAATAATAAACTAATAAAAATAAAATTTGGTGGTCGGGTGCAATTCGGAATTATAAATTTCACCTTAGTACATTAAAAAACTATTCAAGTTTTAAAAATATATATTTTGTTTATATATTATTTTATAAATGAAAATTGTGTTAATAAAATAGCAATATATAATAATTTAAATTATAGCACTTGGTTATTATAGAAATATATAATATATCTAAATATTCGAATAGATACTATGTAACTCATTATATAGGGTGAAAAATAAATTAAATATAAATAAAAATGAAAGTATAAAAATGAAATATTACCCATAAAAAATTAGTGTGTTGCATAAGGATTAAAGTTACTAAAAATTAAAATTTATCTATCAAAGTTTTTAACATTTAATGCACTTAATAATTATAGCACAAGATATATATATTATGGATTAAACGTTGGTCAATTATCAATCAATTTGCAAATTATGAATTGTTGAAAGAATTATATTATTTTTAACCGACAATTTTATAAGTAGATATAAGTAATTTTTATGCAAATATCATATAATCTTATACTTTTATAATATTTTATAAACATATAAATAATAAAATTTATATATTAAATAGTCAAAAAACACAAAAAAAAATTATATATGTATATAAAAAATAACAATAATAGTAAGTAAATAAATGTCATATTATTACTGAATACAATATTGTAGAGAATATAATTTCATGTTGTTTTAAATAATTTTATAATGTTTAAATAAAAAAGATATTTTATGTACCATGTGCATCGCACGGGTATCAACACTAGTTTATTTTAAAACAATAGTATGTCATTTTTATCATTCGCGCCTTTCACAAATTTATTTGATAGTGAAGATGGGCTTGGTTCATTGTTTGTTTCCCCTTTGGACTACAGTTTAATAATAATGGGCCATTCACGCAGATTTTGGACCATTTTAGTAATCCAACTTCAGCCCAATCACATACTAATAAATAAATAAATGAAATGGATGAAATAAAGGAAATACAAATTTGAAAAAAAAAAAAGTAAATCAATCATAATTCATAGGATTCGACCCAAATATGCAAGACTTTGGCGGTGGGTGACGAGTGAGAGTAACAAACAAACAAAGGAGTAACACAAGGAGATTACAAATATTGTTAAAATCTACAAAAAGATATTCCATTAAGGATTGTCCCAAGTTAAAAGTCAATTTATATCAAAAAGTAAAAATTTGTTTACATGTCATTTTAGGAATTAGAGCCAATAATATAATTATGGTTTCAAATATTAATTAGCTTGGACAATTTGACCTTCTTACTTACTCACACATTGAATTTATTTGACAATTAAGAAAAAAACATAATAAAAAAAAAAATTGTACAATACCTCTTGGCCACCTCAATTTCTTATTAAAAAAAAGTCAATTCTCAATCGAACATCGTATGACAGGTATCCAACAAGAATCGAGTTGTAATCCATATTGTCAAGCAAGAAAATCTTGAATCGATCAGCCAATACACAATACTTTCGAAGCATTTTGAGAACTGTTAGCACGGCGA
>CACSLK010034002.1:2557405-2573787 GCA_902706635.1 Striga hermonthica | reverse complement strand
ATACGTAAAAGTTGATATATAATATCACTTATTTAATATGATTCAACGAAATGGATAAAGTAACTAGCACCGCCAATAACAATTAAACAAAAAGTAATGGCATCAAACCAAGCCCATTAACTAGATATCCTGGCGTATGTGGCGGAGTAGCACCGGGTTTGTGACCTCCGGGCAGCTGAGATGCGGCAAGTGACTCTCTATTGGAATCATCTCCAAGACCGACTTCCCGCCCAGGCTCCGGTGGATGTACTCACCCACCTCCACCGGCACCACCGGATCCTTGGAGCTCTGGATGACGTGGCAGGGGACGGTGATTTGGCCGAGGTATGGCCTCAGGTCATAATTGAATATCCAGCGGCCCCTGTGTAAGGCAATATTCGGCCGCTCCTTAACTATCGTTCTTTTGAACTCCTCCACAGCCACCGAGTCCGGGCTGCCCCCCACCAACAGCGGGGCTGCGTCCATGTAGAAAGATGTGTGATTCTTCTCCAAGGCGGCTATCATATGGTCGATCGCTTCCTGGTCGGTGCCTCCATAGTAGTCCTCCGAGTTTGCCATTCTAATAATTGCCATTACAAATTAATTTCAAAAGATACCTATAAGCTATAGTAGTACTAATTATAATGTACCTCGGGGTAGCAGAAATCATGATCACTTTACGGAACAGTTTGGGTCTGGAAATCGAGGCTATGGCGGCCACCAAAGGGGACAGCGAGTGGCCGACGAAAATGCATCCCTCAACTTTGAGTTCGTCCAAAATGGCGATCAAATCTTCAACGTAGCCATCGATGGATGAGTAACGCTTGAAATCATAGAGGTTGGGGTCAGTGGTCCCAGCACCCATATTGTCGTAGAGAATGACAGTGTAGTCGTCGACAAGGTGTGGGACCAAGTGCTTCCATACTGACTGGTCGCTGCCAACACCATGGCCGAGGACAACTGTGGTTTCCCCCGAACCTAAGACGGTCACATTATGAGCCGATCCAACTTTGTTCATGTTTGTTATTTGATTATTTATATTCACTCTTTTGAGAGTATTTTTGCTTTGTGTTGCTGTGGGTGAGTGAGTGAGTGAGTGTTCTTTGGGGGTTTATATAGTGTAGTGTAGTGTAGTAATCCTTGTGGATGAGATCCGTCATGGGCGGTGTTGCACTTTCGTGGTTCTGTTGAGGAAGTTCCCTGATGTTCAACTTCATCACGCTACCTCATGTGGGTATGTACGTACATGTGAGATTAGGTTTTTCTATTTCTGTTAATCTATATTATCCAGGTTTGATTTGGTTGACATTTTGGAAGGTAGGATCCTCATTCTAAGAACTAGTCGTAGCATCGCACGGGATGATATATTTTTTTAATTTTTTTTAATATTGGATATTAACTTTAATAAACTTGGTATGTATGTTACAAATGTAAACAGGTCGAATAAATTAAAAAATTCATAAGTTATTTTGGTTTTATTTGATGGCGAGTCATCGTCATCATAGACTAATTAAATAATTTTAGTATACGGATTCGATATTAATAAATAAAAAATGACAAAAAAAATTATTTACCTCTTCGTCATTGAAATTTATTTCCAAGGCATTTATGTACCTAGCTTCAAATTTTCTGTCAAATACACAAACAACCCTTAATTTCAGTATGACTTGTTTTTTCAAGAAACAGACATAAAAAAATACAACACGAGCGGCATATTGATATGGTGAATAAAATTAAATTTGTTTGATTTTATAGATTAGAGATTGAAAAAAATGGTAAACATATGTGATGAATGGTTTGTGTAATTGACTACTTATATAGATGTCATATATTAGTTATGTTAAATGTTATATTGGTAATATTGAACACTACGACCGACTGTAAATCGGTTCGCCTTCTTCCTTCTCGCCGGTTCACCGAATACCTGCAAAAACTCTCACGCCAGAGGGGTTTTTCGGTGAAGAGCCTCCGATGCTTAAGTTAATATCACTCCAAAACTCATGTCTCACATAGTATAATGGAAAATCGTGCTCAAAACGTAAATTTCACCTCTATATATAAGGGTGAGATACCTGCTTCTAGATGTTTTCCGAATGGGCTAAGCTGACTACCCAAAACTGCTCGGCCAACCTGTCCGTACACACAAAGTGTGCGTGTGGCAAAGGTTATTCAGTGGGGACCAATTGGGTCGCGACACGTTGATGCGGAAGTGGCTAGGCAGCTCAAGAACGCCGCAAGTCGCGCCTACCACGCACGCAAAAGGCTGACACGGGCTACGGGTGAGACGCACGCCCTTGAGCCAGACGCGCGAGAGGTTTGCGAGAATGGCTGGCCAACGAGCGAAGATGATCGCGCGCGAGCGAGCGCCGAGATACATAGACGAGGACGCGCGGGCGGCGGCTACAACAGGTGCGGGCACGAGGGCGTCGCGAGGCAAGGAGGCGCGTGCGCGCCAGGCCTGCGAGGCCTTATGCCTGAAGGCATGCAGACAATTGGGGAGTCACGCACGCGGGGCTAGCGCGGGAAGCGAAGGCGTGGGGAATGCGGCGGGTTCCTAGGCGGCGAGCAAGGGAGATAGATTAACGGCTAAGGGAGGTTACTTGGAGTGCAAGACAAGTTCAAGATCCCTAGTTATTTAGTTTCCTTAATATGCTATGATATCTAGTTTGTTTAGGTTACTTAAAATTTTATTGCTTAATTAGAGTTATAGTTAGAATAAGATTAGATCTAGTTGGTGCCTATATAAAGGCCCTTCCCCCATGTTATTTTTCATCATTAAATTTATCAATAGAAATCAAAACTTTTGTTCATTCTCTTTACTTTAGGTTTTCACCAAAATTCTATTGCAATTATATTCGTTTAGAGGGGTGCGGTGTGTGAACCTCTAGGCAACTATCGGCGATTCAAGGCACGGGTTTATGGCTTATCGGCAGTCGGGACACGCGATCTTCATCATTGGTGCTTTCGTTGAGAGGTGTTAGATCGTGTGTTATTTTCCTACCCCATTCCCTTTCTTTCCTTCCCTTTATGTTTTCGTCCATATTAAAAAAAAAAGTCGAGTCCCAGAAGCAAAGAGCGAAAGCAAGAGAAGAATGCTATGGCCAACAAGGAGATGAAGGACAAGATCGATAATCTCGATACTTAAGTACGCACCATGAGCGAAGGGCTCGACACCACCAAGGTCACGGTCTAGGAATTGATGGAAATCATGAACCGGCACTTTGACGAGATTTCGCGCCACATCGTGGTGCAACATGCCCTACGGCAGCACAACCGCGGCCAGCACGAGCGCCGCCACGACCGCGAGCGGGCCGAGGGGGAGGATCAGCGGCGCGAGGAGCAAGAGCGGGAGGAGGACGACTTCAACCGGCAAGAACAGGCATTCAACTTTCACGACCGGCCAAAGCCCGACAAGCCGCGGCTCGTACTATCTGCCTTCAACGGCAATGATCCGGAGCCTTGGCTCAACTGAGCCGTTCAATATTTTGAGCTCAACGAAATCGAGGGCAATGATCGAGTAAGGTACGCTGCTTATTATCTTGATGGCGAAGCCAACGTGTGGTGGTGGTGGCTCACAAGCGTTTACCGCAACCGGCAGCGAGTCATCACCTGAGGCGATTTCGAACGAGAGTTACTCACACGCTTTGGTACATCTGACTACCACAACTATGATGAGGCTCTGACTCGAATAAGGCATATAGGTAATTTACTTGATTATCTGAAGAAATTTGAGCGTTTAGCTTGTCGAGTACGGGGCTGGCCCGAAACTACATTAGTGGGAGCATTCATGTAACACCCCGCCTAATTATTCTAGAATTTATAAAATCAGAGTAAAAATTTTGCTTTTTATTTTCGAAAAACTCTTAAACTTTATTTTCGAAAATACTCATACTAACTCGCGGGATGCTACTAACTTAAACTCTTTCTCATGCAGATGTAAATAAATACATGCAACCTAATCAAATCCGTTATAAAAAGGTACCACGGAGATAAAGGCATTAAACATGCATAAGTCTGAATATCTCATAATACTTAAGTCTGAAATGTGCGGAAGCTGAAGCATAATATGTCTACGCATAGTAATAATAGTACATGTTCAATAAATGACATGTAGATGCCTTACAAAAAGACTGCTAATGACCACGACCACCACTGAAATCTCACGCACCACGCGCCGCTCCGTCACCTGAAAAACGTAATGGGGGCGTGAGCAAAACCACTATGCTCCGCAAAGACCAGTACTTAATTATACAACATCGTTAATAACAATATCATGACTTTAAGTATATAAGAACTGATTTGAACTGAAACTGTAACTAGGGCATCTGGTGGTCATAAAGACCCTGGGGCTTAAAAGCCAATCATGTGCACACTCCGGGGGATCATTAAGGCCAATTAAGGCCTCCCTCAGAACCACGGGGGATCATTAAGGCCCACCACGGCCTCCCTCATGGTGAACTAACTATTTCTCATACATACCTCGGACATGGTACGGAAATTAAAGATGATGTATAACCAGTACGTGACCCCCACCTGATAAGCTGCTACTGCTAGGCAAGTGTTGACTGACTGGTAGCTGTCGGAGGCTCGACTCTCCTTAGGCTACATAAATTATTGAGCAGAAAGTACTAAGTACTAAGCTCAAATTGAAGACTTTATTCTTATTGTTATCTGATGGGTCTATTTCTGGATCTGGGGTGAACCGATGGAAAATCGCCCGGATCTGGAATGAACCGATGAGAACGAGCTCAGATCTGTCCTGATGGTCTACAAATTGCTATCGAACCATAAGAACACCTGCAAGAACTCAACGCCGGAGGGATTTCCGGCGTAGAGCCTCCGACGCTCAAGTCAGTATATGAAAGAGATGAAGAGAGTTTCTCTGAGAGCAGCAGCAGTAATGAAAAGAATATGGAATGAATGGGAGTTACGGTTTTGGGATTACCTCAGTCCTTTATATAGAAGTGCAACATTTACCTGAAGTCCCCAAAGTGCCCCGGCCGACTTACTTGAAATGTCCAGAATACCCTGGACGGTTCGTATTCTGCCTACTTCCTAGTCAGCATCTAGATCCTTCCTTAGCTTCCTTCTTATCCTTAACTCTCCCTCAATACGCTGAGGTGTATCAAAGCTATCGAGAACTACGAACTGCAAGACTCCTCCAGTCGACTTGAGATATTGAGTCGAGTCGACTGGATCGCACTCAACCGTTAGTGGACCCTGATACGTCTGACCGTTGTCTTGGCAGAAATCGACTTATTCTAGTCGACAGGTGTACGTCGACTCAGTCGAGAGCCGGGATTCTTGACTGAGTATCGTGGAGCCTTACTGGCGGAGTCGACTTTGTTGAAGTCGACTTGGTAGTTTCGAACCGTGATGATACGAACCGTTATGAGCCAGTGTGGCTATATCATTATCTATCTTACTAGGTTTGCTCACTTGATTTTAATATCATTTATTCTCGATTAACTCTTCGTCTTTCTTCTTCGAAATTAATTAATTATTTTCTTTATATCACATAACATTACATTAATAATTCCCTAATTCTCATGTTTAGTAAAATATGTAAACCTCCGTTAACTAGTGCAAATCAATTAAAACTAATTCAAATGATAACACATAATCACGCTTCAATTACATTTCCACCTAAGTTGCACAGATGTTTACCATTCACACTGAGCTAATTTGCATTAACAAATTTGGGTTAAGACTATTAATGTTTCTAAGTTCAATTTAGTAACTACAAATTCAAGAAGAATGCTTAAACTAAAAGAATATTGAAAAAAAATCCTTACTGTATTGTTAAGCTTTTAAATATACAAACATAACAAATATTACCCGCCTGCTACACTAAATTTCCTAAGCAACTCAATTGCTTCATTTTTAATTTCATGTTAAATAGACATTCAATACACATCTAGCATCTCAAAAATATTCCTTAAACATTATCCTGACAATATTATTTGATAAAGTTCGTTTAACCTTTACCGATTACAGACACATTTCCAAAATTTAATAGTTTCTACAATCCAATCATATAGCAAAGCCAACTCTTCAGTAGTGAAAATCTGTTTGGAGATTAACTCAAATCATCAACTATAACTTATATTTCCTCAAGCACGCATTAGCACCTTTTATTGACTAAACTTTTAACAATTCACAACGAATAACCAAATGTTATTCTTCATTTCTTTTCTTAATTCTTTAATTAAATCTTATAAATTATAATAAGGCCAAACTTTAATTCTCTTTCTCTGCAATTAAGCTTAAGTTGCAGCATATGATTCGAAATTAACAAAGTTAAGCCAATTCAACAAAATAAGGCCAAGATATTAATTTTTATTCTCTTTCCTCTTAAATCCTGCAATAAATTCGGCCACTGCTTCTTCATCTATGAACAATTTTCACAATTTTCTGTATAAAACCCATATTAAATGGCTCAACATAACTTAACACTTCAAAGTTAAATAAGCTTTTAGCATTATTTCATTTCTTCTTGATATCTCTGAATTTTTAACCATGCTTTAATCTCTTTCTTTTACTGAATTTCAAGTTCATGAAACTCGGCCATAGCATAGTGAAAATTTTGATTAAGCCATGTACCTTGCTTAGGGATGGAGAAATCGAAATTTGAAGTTATCGGGAGCTTGGTCAAAGTTTCGGTTGTGGCTCGGATGTGCACGGCTCAAGTGCTTACCGGTGGTCTAGGCGAGGTGATTCGCCGGAAAACGGCACGGGCTCGCCGGAGCTGTGGGAATGGTGGCCGGAATTTGCAAGAAAGTGGATATGGAGTGATGGATCTTGGGAATTTAATGCTAGATCTTAACTTGAGCTAAGACATGGTGTGAATTTTTTGCACTAGATCTTGGAAAATGAAGGTGTTCTTGAAAGGAAGATGATGAGTAGTAACTTGGGGGCTAGGGTTTCTTCTTGTTGTTGTGTTGGGAGACAAGGGGACAACTATTTATAGATGGTGTAGGAGACTAGGGTTTTGCTCTTGTTATTGGGCTTAAAATTAGGCCTAATTGATTGAGCTCGATTATATATTGGTTTAGGCGTAGGATAATTAGTCGACTGGACTTAGAAATTTGAAATGATCGGTCAAATAAAATATGACGGGCTTGAAATAATAATCTCGACTTAGACCAAAAAATAATATTGGGCTCGGAAGTAAATAATTGGGCTTTAGCTTGTAAGATTAAAAATGTTACTTGGGCTCGATAAATTGGACTTGGGTTAAGAAATTAAATACCGTTAATGGACCGAATAAATAATGTCGAGCTAAATATATAATTCTGGGTCGGGGCTTACAATCTATCCTCCTTAAAACATTTTCGTCTCCGGAAAACAAAACTAAACATAAGGCCAACTCGACTAAAACTAGAAACTGAAAAATACATAATACGATACTACTAATCAGAACTGGAAATCTGGATAGCGAGTACGAATCTCCTCCTCTCGCTCCCACGTGGCCTCGGCCTTGCCGTGGCGAGTCCACTGGACTTGAACGAGCGCTACATCTCTGCTCCTCAGCTGCTGAACCTTTCGGTCCAGAATAGCAATCGGCTGCACCTCGTACGTCAGGTCCTGTCCGACGTCAAGCTCACTATGACTCAACACGTGCGCTGGGTCATACACGTAATCCTTCAGCATCGAAACGTGGAAGACGTTGTGCACACCTGAAAGCTCGGGTGGCAACGCCAACCGGTATGCGGCCTCACCCACTCGCTCGAGGATCTCGAATGGGCCTAAGAAACGGGGCTGCAGCTTCCCCCTCTTCCCGAAGCGGACCACGCCTCTCAGAGGCGTGATCTTCAGGAATGCCTTATCTCCCTTCTCGAACTGGATATCTTGTCTATACTGGTTAGCGTAACGCTTCTATCGATCCTGTGCCACCTTCATCCGCTCACGGATCAAGGCGACCTTCTCCACCGTGTCCTCGATCAGCTTCGGACCGAGAACCTGTCGTGCACCGACCTCATCCCAATAAAGGGGTGATCGGCACTTGAGACCGTACAACGCCTCGTACGGTGCCATCCTGATCGACGCCTGATAGCTGTTGTTGTACGCGAACTCAATCAACGGCAACAACTCCTCCCATGAACTACCACGATCCAGAACACATGCTCGAAGCATGTCCTCAAGTGTCTGGATGGTCCGCTCCGACTGCCCGTCGGTCTGTGGGTGGAAAGCGGTACTGAACCTCAATTGTGTCCCCACGGCCTCACTGAGGCTCTTCCAGAAATGACCGGTAAAACGGGGATCTCGATCTGACACTATGACCTTGGCGACTCCATGAAGTCGCACTACCCCGCGGATATAGATACTCGCGAGCTGCTCCATGGACATCGTCATCTGCACGGGCAAGAAACGAGCCGACTTCGTCAGTCGGTCCACAACTACCCAAACCGCATCATGCTGCTCCCTCGATTTGGGTAGTCCCGTAACAAAATCCATGGTAAGCTCTTCCCACTTCCACAGTGGGATCTCCAAGGGCTGCACTAAACCCGATGGAAACTTGTGCTCGGCTTTCACCTGCTGGCAAACCAAGCACTTCTTCACAAACTCAGCAACATCTCTCTTCATGCCCCTCCACCAAAACGACCCTTTCAGGTCGTGGTACATCTTGGTGCTGCCGGGGTGCGCCAAATAGGGTGCACTGTGAGCCTCGGTCTTGATCTCCTTCCTCAGGGCCTCGACATTCGGCACAACGAGCCTTCCCTTATACTCCAAGGCACCATCTGCGCCTCGGTAAAACCCCTCTACGCCCTCGGCAACAACCTTCGCCCTCATGGAACGGACGAACTCATCAACGGACTGATCTCTCCGAACTCGATCTCGGAGCATGGGCCACACTCTCATTGACCGAACACCTCCTACTACAGGCATCGTAGGAAGTGACTCGACAACGTCTAACTGCATCCGGGCGAACTCTCGAAGGAGCTGACTCTGCTGGGTGATCATGCAAGTCAACTCGCCCCTCGCCTTTCGGCTAAGGGCATCGGCTACTACGTTCGCCTTCCCCGGATGATATTGAATGGTGCAATCATAATCCTTCACTAGTTCCAACCATCGCCTCTGGCGCATGTTGAGCTCCTTCTGCGTGAAGGTGTACTGCAGACTCTTGTGATCGGTGTAGATCTCGCACCGACCACCATACAAATAGTGCCTCCAAATCTTGAGTGCGTGAACAACGGCTGCCAACTCAAGGTCATGAGTCGGGTAGTTCTCTTCGTGGGGCTTCAGCTGTCGCGAAGCGTAAGCGACAACCTTGCCCTCCTGCATCAGCACGCACCCAAGTCCCTGCTTCGAAGCATCACTATAGATAGTGAAACTCCATGTAGGGTCCGGAATAGTCAGCACGGGTGCCGTAGTCAACCTCCTCTTGAGCTCCTGAAAGCTCGACTCACAACGGCTACTCCACTCGAACTTAACCCTTTTCCTCGTCAAGCGTGTCAAGGGTAGGGCTATCTTCGAAAACCCCTCAATGAACCTCCTGTAGTAGCCTGCTAACCCGAGAAAACTCCGTATCTCGGTAACAGACCTCGGTGCTGACCAGTTCCTCACTGCCTCAATCTTCCCGGGATCGACCTCAATGCCCTCGGCCGTAACAATGTGACCGAGGAATGCCACTCGACCGAGCCAAAACTCGCACTTTGAAAACTTGGCGTACAGTCTCTCCCGCCTAAGAGTCTCCAACACGATCCTCAAATGCTCTTCGTGGTGGGCTGTGCTCCTCGAGTAGACCAAAATGTCATCTATGAAGACAATAACAAATTGGTCCAAGAATGGGTGGAAGACACGGTTCATGAGATCCATGAATACCGTCGGCGCATTGGTCAAGCCGAACGGCATCACGACAAACTCATAGTGACCGTATCGGGTACGAAACGCGGTCTTCGCCACGTCAGACTCCTGAATCCTCAGCTGATGGTAACCCGAACGAAGATCTATCCGGGAAAACACACGGGCACCTCTCAGCTGGTCAAATAAGTCCTCTATCCTGGGGAGTGGATACTTGTTCTTCACCGTCAACCGGTTCAAGTCCCGGTAGTCGATGCACATGCGCAGTGTCCCGTCCTTCTTCTTCACAAAGAGGACAGGTGCTCCCCAAGGTGAAACGCTCGGCCGAATGAATCCGAGACCCAACAACTCCAGAATCTGAGCCTTCAACTCCTGAAGCTCCTTCGGCGCCATACGATACGGCGCTTTCGACACTGGCCCAGCTCCAGGCAGCAGGTCGATCTTGAACTCCACCTGACGACTAGGTGGTCCTCCCGGTAGCTGATCCAGAAAGACGTCCACAAAATCTCTCACTACGGGTACATCTCCGGGCATGCGCTCCTCCGAAGGTTCCCCGAGTATAGTGACTAGATAGCCCTGACAATCCTCCCTCTGTAGGCACTTAGTCGCCTTCGCCATGGAAATGATACGCGGTAAAGTCCTCGTCCTCATTCCGAAGAATGTGATGTGGTCTCCATCGGCTAAGTGCAATGTCACCTCTCTATCACAGCATCGGATGTCTGCGTGATATCTTTCCAACCAATCCATGCCGAGAATAAGGTCAAAGTCCCTCATCTCGATCACGAATGCGTCTACCTCTAGAGTTCTGCCTCCAATACACATGCTAAGGTTCTTGGCCAGGGAACTCGTGACTATCTTCCTCCCCGAAGCTAGGCTGATCTCGAGGGGGTCGACGTCACTCATACCCTGGACCCCTATGGCCTCTAGACACTTGGCCGAGACGAACGAATGTGTGGCCCCGGTATCGAACAAAGCGAAGACGGGTACATCGAGTAAAGAGAGCATGCCAGACATGGTACCTGGCTGCTCGGTGGCCTGCTCCTGGTCAAGTGCGTAAATGCGGGCAGGTGCACCTGGAGGTGGGTGCTGAGCTGGTTGTCTCGGTGCTGGATGTCTATGAGCTGGCGGTCTCTGGCCCTGCTGGGGCTGTGGCGATCTGGGCAGTCTGCGATCCTATGACCGGGCCTGCGGCAATTATAGCAAATGTCCTGCCCAACTAGGCACTCTCCCCGGTGGACGCGCTGACAAGTAGCGCAAATAGCTGGGGGCTGCGGGACCGATGGTTCCGCCTGAGCTGGGGCTCCTGGTCGACGGTTCCTCCTATCGTCGCGACCTCTCCACTTTCTCTTGTGTCGGTGCTGCGCCTGCTGAGGTGGCGCTGGCAGGGCTGGCTGGATGGCAGCTGGCTGTCTGGCTAGTGGTGCCACTTGAGCTAGTGGCTGTGCAGGAGTGTCTAGCAGCTGGGATGCCTCCATCTGCTGAGCCCGCTCAACGGTCTCAGCATAAGTCAAATAGCCATGGCTGGCTACAAGCACTCGAAGGTCTCTGGTCAGGCCATTGTGGAAACAGGAGGCCTTCTTGTCGTCGGTGTCCACAAGATGGCGTGCAAAGGCGCTCTTACGAGCGAACTCCCGCTCGTACTCCTCAACCGAGCGGTCTCCCTGAAGCAAGTCATAGAACTCTCGCTCCATCCTCTCGCGAAAGTGGCGAGGGTAGTACTTGGCCTCCAAAATCCCCTTAAGCTGATCCCAAGTCAGCTCGTCTCGCTCATCAGCTGTCTTGAGACGCCAGTAGTCGTCCCACCAGTCTTCGGCCGCACCCTCTATCTGAAACTCGGCACAAGCGACCATGTGCTGGTCGGATATGCCCATCATCCGGAAAATACGATCCATCTTGCGGATCCAGTCTCCTACGGCCAACGGGCCCTCCTCTCCAGTGAAGACCGGAGGGGTGTAAGTCCAGAACTGGGCTGCGACTACTGACTGATCCCGCTCTGCGGGTGGAGCCACTACAAGAAAATAGAATTTTAGTGACGGATGTTTTTGTCACTATGTTGTCACTATATCTACTGTCACTATTTCTACAATTGTCACTACAACATCAATAGGTAACACTTTTGGTATCACTTTACAAATAGGTAACACTTTTGGTAACACTTTACAAAAATAAGTGTTACCAAAAACTACCTAAAGTATTACCTATTGTAAAGTGATACATTAGATGTTGTCACTATATCTAAAACATTGTAGATATGGTGACAACAATTGTAAAAATAGTGACAACAATTGTAGAAATAGTGACAGTAGATATAGTGACAACATAGTGACAAAAACATCCGTCACTGGAACTCTATTTTCTTGTAGTGAGCTCTATGGGGCGGCATTCTGAATAGCCAAATAACAACTAGATTAGTATAGCCAATTAATAAATAGTTACACTACTTGACGAATTTAAGTAATTTACCGAAAACACCTAGCTTGGCTAGAGTTCCAGTTTCTACTTAACTCTACTGATTCTAGCTCGAATTCTGATATAGTCTAAAGTTGGACTTAGATAAACTTTCTATAATTCTTTCTAAAGTTCTCTTTCTAGTCGGAGGATAGCTGGTCCCTAAGGTTTCTTACTATGTTCTCATGCACTTGCAGAAATTTAAAACTTAGGTGACTTACCTCGGAGTCGGCGCGGCGTGAGCGTGGCGTGGTCATGCTTTTCTTAACTTTTTTAAGTATTCAGAACCAATAAGTGGCTCTGATACCAACTGTAACACCCCGCCTAATTATTCTAGAATTTATAAAATCATAGTAAAATTTTTGCTTTTTATTTTCGAAAAACTCTTAAACTTTATTTTCGAAAATACTCATACTAACTCGCGGGATGCTACTAACTTAAACACTTTCTCATGCAGATGTAAATAAATACATGCAACCTAATCAAATCTGTTATAAAAAGGTACCACGGAGATAAAGGCATTAAACATGCATAAGTCTGAATATCTCATAATACTTAAGTCTGAAATGTGCGGAAGCTGAAGCATAATATGTATACGCATAGTAATAATAGTACATGTTCAATAAATGACATGTAGATGCGTTACAAAAAGACTGCTAATGACCACGACCACCACTAAAATCTCACGCACCACGCGCCGCTCCGTCACCTGAAAAACGTAATGGGGGCATGAGCAAAACCACTATGCTCCGCAAAGACCAGTACTTCATTATACAACGTCGTTAATAACAATATCGTGACTTTAAGTATATAAGAACTGATTTGAACTGAAACTGTAACTAGGGCATCTGGTGGTCATAAAGACCCTGGGGCTTAAAAGCCAATCATGTGCACACTCCGGGGGATCATTAAGGCCAATCAAGGCCTCCCTCAGAACCACGGGGGATCATTAAGGCCCGCCACGGCCTCCCTCATGGTGAACTAACTATTTCTCATACATACCTCGGACATGGTACGGAAATTAAAGATGATGTATAACCAGAACGTGACCCCCACCTGATAAGCTGCTACTACTAGGCAAGTGCTGACTGACTGGTAGCTGTCGGAGGCTCGACTATCCTTAAGCTACATAAATTATTGAGCAGAAAGTACTAAGTACTAAGCTCAAATTGAAGACTTGATTCTTATTGTTATCTATCTTACTAGGTTTGCTCACTTGATTTTAATATCATTTATTCTCGATTAACTCTTCGGCTTTCTCATTCGAATTAATTAATTACTTTCTTTATATCACATAACATTACATTAATAATTCCATAATTCTCATGTTTAGTAAAATATGTAAACCTCCATTAACTAGTGCAAATCAATTAAAACTAATTCAAATGATAACACATAATCACGCTTGTTGATGTCGAAAATCGGACGATCAACTGTTAAATAAGAGTCAAATTACTTGTATAAAATTGGAGAACAATATGATGAAAAATGTGTGTTCTTATTGTATTATTTGGAGAGTATTTTTTACTCTCTCTCTTTGTGTTTTGTAGGGAGAAAAATACCAATGAGGAAAAACCACTCTCTCCTCTCTCTTCTCATATATATACATGGCCCATTTTGCAAGTGGGCTAATAAAAAATGGTTCACAATTATATAATGTGAAATAATCATCGTGGGGACCCGGTTATGACTTCTGACGGCTTCGATCGGCAGCTCCTGGCTAATCAGTCTCGAAAATCTGTTTGTGTATTTATGTATTTTCGGCTCCTTGGTTATCGGGTCGCTCTTTATTATATTACTTACCATTTATTTAATATGAGCCAAATTGGGTATCAACTGGAGGCCCCCAAGTTTAGGGCATGTTCCGTAAGGAACTGTTCTAAAGTCGCATTTGCTCTTAACAATTTGGCAATGTTTTCGCCTCATAGTCTTTTGAGCTTCGGACTCCTTTTATTGCGTTAGGATTTACGCGTAATGAGAGATATTGGTGAAATCACCAATATACAGACGAGCGCGCGTGGCGGATAATTTTTTCGTAATTCATGAGATCACTTTTTATCTTGTCGATTTTGGCCTGACCGGGCTTCGCGACTGAGCCCGGCTCGTATCAGTCGGGTCATCGTACTGAACCCGACCTGTACTTTGCTTCTTACGTTAATCACAATATTTACGGTTGATGGGTATGGTGACGTCGGCCTCGTCGGAGCGGAGCTCTACGGCAGCGAAATTGTGACGTCGGCCTCGCCGGAGCGTGGCTCCACGGCGGGCGAAATAGTGACGTCGGCCTCGCCGGAGCGGGGCTCCACGGCGGGCGAAATAGTGACGTCGGCCTCGCCGGAGCGGGGCTCCACGGCGGGCGAAATAGTGACGTCGTCCTGGCCGGAGCGGGGCTCCACGGCGGGCGAAATGGTAACGTTTGACAAATGAGAGCACCTTGTCGCATGTCTAGTTTGGCCGAACTGTTTTTGGAGTTCGGCTCTTAGTTTCAGGGCGCTTTGGCCTAACCGGGCCCCTTTGTCGAGCCCGACTTGTGCGATTTATCACACTAATTACGGTGGCGCATTACCCGTCCGAGCTTCACAAGTGAGCTCGACGCTTATTTATTACTTAGCCGAGCCTCGAGATTGGGCTCGACGTTTATTAATTACGGGGCCGAGCTACATGGTTGAGCTCGGCGCTTGTTTATCACTTGGCCGAGCCTCGAGATTGGGCTCGGCGGTTATTAATTACGGGGCCGAGCTACATGGTTGAGCTCGGCGCTTGTTTATTACTTGGCCGAGCCTCGAGATTGGGCTCGGCGGTTATTAATTACTCAGGGAGGCGCGTTACCTGTCCAAGTCGGATTGCGGTTTGGCCTTGTCGAGCTTCGCGCTTGAGCCCGTTCTTTCATTCCTTACATTTTGGCGCTGTGGCCTGACCGGGCTACTTTGCCGAGCCCGGCTTGTGCTGACCAGGTCATCGTACTGACCCAACCGACACATAATTATATGGCAGTTTTCCCGACCGATCTCGCGTTCGGACTCGGTGGTACTGTAGGCCTGACCGGGCTTCCTAGTTGAGCCCGGCTAGTGCCGACCGGGCCATCGTACTGGTCCCGGCCAACACTTCGTTCCTTACGTTTAATGGGGTGCCGACCATGTCATCGTACTGATCCTGGCCGACACCGATCCTTACGTTTAATTACGCCGCTTCGACTCGATCTAAGCCTAGGACGACCTAGCCTCTAAAAGCAAAAGGTAAATTACATTCTTGACCTAACTCATCGAATAATCTTTACAATACCGTTATTTACTGAACGAGAATAGCCTAGACCTATTGGTAGGACTTCTTCAGAAATGCCGAGTTTAATGATGGGGGGTGCCGTCCAGGTGTTCAAGTCGGTAGGCCCCGTGTGGAAGGACCTCGTTGACTTGATATAAGCGTGGTTTGACTTAAAATTTGACGTATCTCTCGCTTCGTCTTTTGTATGTGGCGTTTCTGAGTTTGGCTTGTGACCGGTGCTCGTCGGCGAGTGGGATGCAGGTGCCGACCTGGTCGAAGTGCAGGTCTGACGGTAGCAAGAGTAATGATGTTGGCCCGGTGGCGTAGGGGCTCGGCGAAGTGTAGGTGCCGACCTGGTCGAAGTGCAGGTCTGGCGAAAGTAGTAGTAGTAATAATGTTGGCCCGATAGAGCAGGGGCTCGTCGGCGGGCGAGATGTAGGTGTCGACCTGGTCGAAGTGCAGGTCTGGCAGCGGTAGAAGTAATAATGTTGGCCCGGCAGAGGAGCGGCTCGTTGGCGGGCGAGGTGCAGGTGCCGACCGCGAGGAGTGCAGGCGCGGCAGTGAAAATAATAACATCGGCCAGGTAGAGTAGGGACTCGTCGGCGGGCGAGGTGAAGGTGCCGACCTGGAGAAGTGCAGGGGCGGCAGGGAAAGTAATAACATCGGCCCGGTAGAGTAGGGACTCGTCGGCGGGCGAGGTGAAGGTGCCGACCTGGAGGAGTGCAGGGGCGGCAGTGAAAGTAATAACATGTAGGGACTCGTCGGCGGGCGAGGTGAAGGTGCCGACCTGGAGGAGTGCAGGGGCGGCAGTGAAAGTAATAACATCGGCCCGGTAGAGTAGGGACTCATCGGCGGGCGAGGTGAAGGTGCCGACCTGGAGGAGTGCAGGG
>CACSLK010034002.1:2504850-2523719 GCA_902706635.1 Striga hermonthica | reverse complement strand
TATGAATGTCCAAAGTTATTCCCTAGAGCACTTCAAGTGCAAGATTACCTGTTGATTGTGGTGAGGGTAAGTCATATGGACTTTTAATGAATCCCTAACCTTGTAAAGGTGGAGTATAACAGGATACTCTTGATAGGGAGGTCACCTATATAAGTGTGAAGTGTGGACCGTTTCAAATGTAAACATTTATGAATCCATTGTGTTGTCCATGGCCAAAACGGACACAACGATAAGATCGGAATGGAGTTAAGACTATATTGTGTAAATGTCATTGTCTCGGTGTACACTATGGAGGAATAGTTCAAGGCATTATGTCCACTAGTCCTCCAGTGCATCCGATGATGTTTACTAAGAAAGGTTCAAAGCCAAAAGCTACATTCTCTAATGCAATAGAGTTTTGTGAGGATTGAGCACAATAGTATATATATTTATTTTACACTCATGTGGGGGATTGTTATTAATTGTTTGAGTGTAAAAATGGTTGTAATTATTTTAGTGCCAACCTCCACAACCACTTGGCACATGTGAGTATCAATTATTGGCATGACCACCTCATTAGTGGTATCATGTCACATGTGAGTATCAATTAATGAATGGCATCAGCACCTCATTAATGGCATCTTCCAACTCATCCTCCAAACACTTTATTATTGCTACGCATGTGAAAAGTCTGTCCATTGCTACACTGCTACACTCCATCTATAAATATGTGAGGACTCAACACCGCAGAAGACACCGAAAATAAGGCACAAAAGAAGAAAGAAAAATAGAGGAAAGAAAGAGAAAGTAAAAAAAAAAAGATAGATTTATGTCCAAATATCGGATATAAAAATATCAAAAGAGGGAAACAAGTGATATTTTTATTTGTTTTATGTTATATCTTTTTACTTTTAGTGCTCAATTCTCAACTCCGTTAAAGTTCGCCGGAGCTCGTAAATCTGGTGTGCTACAGATTAGAGACGTTTGCCGTTGTATCTTTGGGGAAGTTACGCCTGAACCGTTAGCTGCCACACGGGGCGTATTCTTCTTGCGGAAAGAGTCGCCTCGGCTAAAATCTTTCCGTTTTTCAGTTGTAATTTATTTTTCAGTTCAATTGTAATTTTCTATTTTTAGATTATTTGTAAGAACTGAAAATACATATCAGTTCGTAGAATTCCCGTGTAATTTTGACACCAAATATCCAACATATATATATATATATATATAAAATAAACTAAATTTACAAGACAACGTCTTGAATGTTCTAAATTCTATAAGACCTTTCTCCAATCAATAATAATTTGTAGAAACAAAAGGGGGGGTACTGTACTGTATAGAGATGTTAAATGGTCCTTGGCCCGACGGGCCAGCCCGTTTAGTCCGGAAAAAAACAGGGTTAGGTCCTTTTATTAGTAGCCCATTTAAATCAGGGCTTTTTAGGCCCGGACCGTTTAGCCCGAAGCCCGCTAGGGCTAGCCCGAAATCCGCCAGGGCTGGCCCGTTTAACTAGGGTTGGACGGTATAAATGTTTGCATCAAGTAATATGCTCTTAAATTACTTGTATATTACTATTTTGGTATTCCACTTCACATGTAAGTATGAGTTGTAATGAATTACTATGATTTTGAAAGATAATTATTAACAATATTGTTATTGTACTTCATACTAAAATATTTAAGTCAACCAGAACGACTAATAAAAAACACATGAAACATAGTGATAGACGGTAAATACTAAATAGTCGTTAAAAATAATTTTTAACAACCGTTGTTATTTTTTTAATAAATTTTTTACTCTTTTTATTTTTGATTTTTTTATATATTATTTATTAGTATTATTATTATTATTAATATTAATATTATAGCCCGCATAGCCCATTTAGCCCGAAGCCCGCTAGGGTTAGGGTTAGGTCCCTTTTTTGGTAGCCCGTTTAAATCCGGGTTTTTTTGGCCCGGACCGTTTAACCCGAAGCCCGCTAGGGCTAGTCTGAAACCGCTAGGGCTAGCCCGTTTAACATCTTTAGTACTGTACTGTATGTGGGGAGCCAAAATTAGGTATTAGTCATGATCAAGTCAACGAACTGAAAAAAGGTTGGTTTTATAGATAAACAATTATTTTCCCCTATCAAATATACCGACCTCATAAATATATATCAACGGACAAGATTACACACGATTTTTTTTTTTTTTTTGCTCGTGTGGTATAATTAAAAAGGCGCTTTCGGCATACTAATGATGCTTATGATAGTTAGCTACAATGTTTTTCAACCCGCACCGGCCCGACGGGTCAACTCGGAACCGGAATCGATAGTGAACTATTTGGACCGAGCAACAAAGGATCCGTTCAAACCAGGCCAACCCGGTCGACCCGGGGCATTGACCCGACTGGGTCAACCCGGTTGACCTGATCGTTATATATATTTTTTTTTCTTTTTTTTTTGTTTTTAAAAAATAAATACTATGTATATATATATATATATTTATATGTAAATATTATCTTGAAATACCTATTATACCACTTTAATCTACAAATTTTATATACAAAACATTTGATTTTGTTACTTTTATGTATATTTATATGACAAAATACTCTATATATCATGTTAAAAAATTCAAAATTAATTATCCTGACCCGGTTACCCGGTGGTTGACGACCCGGTGACCCATAGACCTGCTCGGGTCGATAACCGGGCCGAGTTTAAAAACTATGGTAAGCTAGTATAAAATGACCCTTTTCATATCCTCTATGTATATTTTCAAATGTGATGAGCTTAAATAATAGGCTTGAATGCTTGAGAAGCATATTTGCTATAAATTTTTGGTTCGTATTGACATATGTACATTGTTAGTTTAAAAACTAAGTTTGATGATTACCGTAAAATTATTACATTTCTTTTTTATCAATTACTATACACTACATTTTCATTTCTTATTTCGTTCATCTTTTAATTATTATAAATATTTATTCTCATTTTAGAAACTCATTTTTTATTTGTATAATTCTTTTCATATATAAATATAATATATTAAAATACCATCTTTAATAATCTTTGATTCGATACTCATATTGCATATGGAATATAAAAATAATTTCATATGTCTTTATAAATGAAATTGAAATTTATTTATCATACCAAATTTGAAATATCAAATAAAACCATAATTTAGTCCATAAAAGAAAATAAAAATTTATTAACATTCCATAATTCATAAACTACCATTTTAGTATATTACTTTTATAGATCTAGGGAAAATGTAGAAATTTAGTATTAACAAGAAAAAAAAAGAATATGAAAAATGTTAAAAATATATATGAAATAAGTATAAAGTTTGAACGTTATTAAGATATTGCAAATACAGATGAACATTATTACGATGTTGTAAACAAAAATACGAATAAATATCATAATTAAAAATTTAAAATGTAAATTTCATAAATTTAAAAATATTATATTTATATATTAATTTATATTTTAAATCATCAAATTTATAAATTTAAATTACTTAAAAATTAATATATGAGAAATCAATAATTACAAAAAAATAATACTTTTAAGAAAACTACAAAATCCTATTCAATTTTTTTGGTATTGTAGATAACATTTGCTTTAGACATATATAATTAATAAATATTATTAAACAATTATTATTTCTAATAAATTAAGTGTAGAACACCGCTTCGTGTTAAATAATCACTTTTTTTAGTTATCTATTTTTATATTTTACTTATGAAAATATAATTACTTTTTTCTAGAAGTTTCAATTTTTCTCAAGTACCCGCTTAATATACCGTACTAGTTTTCATTGTACTAGTGTTGATACCCGTGCGACGCATGGAGTATGCTATAAATTAATATTTTATCATTCTTATGTTGTTTGTTAGAATATCACTTGTGAGTTGTCCCACATCGTTCATACATGGAAAATAGACTCACCTTATAAGTCTAATGGACTACTCTTCCTTCCACCAATTGGTTTTGGGATGGAACCCCACTTGGGCTTCATATGGATTTTTCCCCGCTTTGGTGCGCTTCATGTTAGTGGGACTGCACCCGTTTTTCCCCAGTTTCTTACATGGTATCAGAGTTTCCCGTTTATGGGAGTCTACTTCTAATAGGTTTGGGGCACCCAATTGGGCTTGGGCTTTCGAATGTCTCACAAGTGAGGGGGCGTGTTAGAATATCACTTGTGAGTTGTCCCACATCGTTCATACATGGAAAATAGACCCACCTTATAAGTCTAATGGGCTACTCCTCCTTCCACCAATTGGTTTTGGGATGGAACCCCACTTGGGCTTCATATGAGTTTTTCCCCGCTTTGGTGCGCTTCATGTTAGTGGGACTGCACCCGTTTTTCCCCAGTTTCTTACACTGTTAATTTATTTAAGACAATATAGTAATTATATCCGACCCAATATATCAAGTCAGTAATAATATAAATTATGTTTGAATATCTTGTATAATTTATTTTTACAAGTTTTGACTATTTAATATATAAATCTTACTATTATTAAGTTTATAAAGTAATATCAATATCTATATTTTAAATATGATGTTTGTATACAAATTGCTTACATATACTTATAAAATTGCTAATTATCTTGATCTTATCACTTTTTCAACAATTCATATTTTGCATATTGTTCAATAACTAACTAATAATTTAACCACTGTTAAGTGTGTCTCCCAGTTTATCTTTCCGATCTTATTTTGTTGGACCTGTTGTATTAGGATTTTATCCTCTTGAGTTATATGATATCTTCCCTATCGTTTTGGCAAAAAAAAAAAAAACTAATGTTTTAACCTGTTAATTTTATTTTCTTTAATTATAATTTTAGATGCATAAAATATTAATTGTTTGATAATTAAATTTAAATTTGGGTAACTTAATCGCATATGCAACAAATTTTTCTTGTAGAAAATTATTTATTTTTATTTTTAATTTTTTCGTCAATATTTATATATTTAATAAATTTATTCAATATATATAATGAGTGTATTAATATCAAATTTAAATGTTTAGATAAATTATATATTTCAATTATTATCAAATGCTATAGTTTTCATTACGATATTGACTATATTATCCTATTTCATTTTCTTTATTATATAGTATATAATAAGAAATATACTTTTTACAACCTAATCGTATTTTATGTATATAGATATTTCTAATGGAAAACTTATAATTCTTAATTTTACTCGACCATCAAATAATAATTTTATTAATATATTAAATTTAATTTTCAATAGTATATCTAATAAAATAATATATTCAACGGAGATATACTTTTTAACGGTTACAATGACCATATTTTAGCAAATTTTGTTGTAATTACTGTAAATTATTAAGTTAATATGGTTCGAACACAATTATTTCGATTATTTGTTTGATATTTACGTACTTATGAACGGTTAACATAATTAATAAAACTAAAATTTACAACCTTGAAATGATAATATAATTAATCAAATTAATATTTCATAATTTGAATAGGTTTTTTAATTATGTCGAAAAATTACTACGAAATTAATATTAGGGTCTTATTGAAAATATATGTAATCAATCAGTATTCTCTTTAAGTCAATTTATAATCAATGAATATTAGTCAATGAGTAAACAAAAAAAAATTAATGTTCATATGTAAAATTTGCTAAGATTAAAGGATAATTATTTGCTAAATATAGATGAAAATATTTTTTCGCCTAAAATTATGTCAATTATAGTAATAAAGATTGATCCATTATATAGATATAGATATAGAATAGATGAATGGATGATATGCATAAAAATATTATGCCGTCATGCAGTATTCAATGAAATGAAATACTAAATCTAAGATAAATCTCATTTCAAGAGTGATTGTACTAGAACTTAAAATTATCAAGATGGTTCGATAGAATTTTTTTTTTTTTTTTCTACTAGGGCTTTTTTTTCCATTCAGTGTTATTCATCCAATGAAACGGAACAGTTTTGTTATGGAGCCATCAGATGGCTCGGTTTATGGAGTCATCCACAGTTATTCACAAATAATGTATCGACACGTGTCATGCAATAAATGCACTTTGAACAAGTGTAAATACACTAAGTCATGAATGACTTCATAAGCAAATCATTTGATTGCTCCATAATACTTTTGTGAAACGGAATACTAAATGTAAGATAGATCTCATTTCAAGAGTGACCGTAAATTTGTAATAGGATTTAAAATTATAAAGAATTCTATACATTATTTGACCTCTTAAATGTGGCCACATTCTTCCATTATTTAAAATTTGTGCACAACTACCAACATGGGTTGACTCAAGTGGTGAGCATCTCGATGTCGCTTAAGTGTGGTCTCGGGTTCGAGTCCTTGTAGATGCAGAAAATTCTTGTTGGAAGACTCACCCACCACTGTTAAGTGTGCGACCCGAATCGTCTAGCGAATTAGTCGAGGCATAACTCTAAATACCGTGGCGGTTAAAAAAATAAAAATAAAAATTGCGCACAACTGCGATATCTGAAAAAATATTATGGCTATATTTGGTACATTTTAAATTGACTTAATTGATAAATGATATAGTGAATTTAATTTATAGCTTCGTCTTGATTTGTAAATTAACTTATTATGTAAAATATTTGTGAATAATTAGTTGTTTGATATGAAAATATAATTATTTTTACACGTCCCAAAAATCTTATATATTGAAAAGCTTCAAAATTTATTTATTTATTTATTCACCTTAAATCTTTATCTCAAAGTTTTGTCTACCAAACAAACCTCTAACTTGGTCCTAAAAACGTTTATTATTTATGACCATAATAGAACTCTTGAAAGAAGAATAATTTTGAAGGAAAATAGTGTGACATTAACAATGAAAAAAACCAATGTTTCAAATACCGTGTCGGCGAGTATTACCGGTAATACCGGTCGTCCCACTGGTACGATTTGACTCTAAATATTGTTTTGGTAAGAAATGCCGATTTTACCAGTTTCATACCGAAAAAATACCTGTCAAAGTAACAGTTAAAACGTCAGGTATACCATTTTTTTTAAATAGTTTTAATATATTTTTATTATCTTATTTATATAAATTGAAAGTTCATTAACACTCAATTTTAATACGTTTACATTGTTATTAGATTAAAATTTTAGTATTTATTAAAGTTAGTTCTATACATGATTAATTTATATTATAACAATAAATTAATTTAATATATATTAAAATCAACAAAATAGACGGTAAAACTGGTTGAACTGCGTACCTAGGACTTTTCCGATATGATTAATGGTACAAGGCGTGTCAAATTTAAAAAGATATCATATGAAATGGGCAAATGTCTTTATATTTGTACTAGTAACCTTCTAATTCCTATGATTTTGACCAATCATGAGGGAAAATGACGCTAAACAAAATCCCGAAGTCCATCAAATAGTGATAACTATATAGGGTGAAATGAACAACCTTCATACAAGAATGATGCAATTCATAGTACTAAATATAGAATTTATCCCCAATCTGATAACAAATATTTGTTGACTGATGCTAAAAGATAACTGATACTCATTATTTATGTAGGGGGTGATTATTATATATGACCATTTTTTTTCTAATTAAAAGGAGAATTTATAGATTTTCCACTTATACAATTTAACAAGAAAATATTCTGATGTAGAAGAAACCATATGTATATTATAAATATCATCTCATAAGGCATCACTTAGTTAAGCATTTGTGTTCTCATATATAAAGTTTTCTTAGGATTAACTTGAGAGAATGTGGCATGCGATATCAAAGAGGCCTTCAATCCTTTTTTTTCTTTTTCGAAATGATATGAATTCTCATATAGTCACAAAATAAACGAGACTACAGAACAACTATTCAGCCGAATAAACAACCAATAGTCAAATAAGCTGATTAGATGACTCTAATAGAGAGGACTACACGTACAGACAGACGGCAACCTAGAGTCAACTTACAACACCAAACACAACTAAAAGCTAAAGGAGAAGAAACAAAAGTTTCCAACAGGAGAATAGGTCTAGTAACATACTCATCCCACAGACCTTAGAAATATTATAATACTGAGTAATGGACAGTGAACCTTGATCCATTGTGCTAAGTGAATTTCCATTTGAAAAAGAATACTCTAGTTCCACTACTCATACCATAAGGACTCTTAATCGCGTCCCATACATCTCTTGCAGAAGTAAAAAAATAACAAGGATTTCTATATTTCTTTTGGAACAGAATTATACAACCAAGACATGACCAAGTTATTTGCCTAAAGGACAACACACTACCACGAAACATAGTTAATTTTCCCATTGAAAAGCACAACTATGAGGGCGCTAGGATTGTCGCTAGCGTGCAGGCAATAGGGCGTTGAGGGGTCATCGGTGGGATTCAGAACAACAACCACGATGTATATTGAAAACTATACACAAATCTAAGAGATGTAGATCGAAAGCTACAGATCTAAGAGATGTAGATAAAACCTGTAGATCTAAAACATGTAGATAAGAAAAATATAGATCAATCGGGTTTCAGAGATTGATAACTCTAAAAGATGGATCAATTGAATCTCGGAGATTGATAAACGATCGAATAAAAAAAGGTGAAGAAAAAATGTATCAAAATGTGGAAGCAAAAATGGAGGAACGCCGAAGAATGATATCATGTTAGCACAAGATTGAGATTACAGAGAGAGATCAGACAACATGGAGAAGAAGAAGAAAAAGAAGAAGAAGTAAGCAATTGAATTTGAAAATAAAAGTTAGGATTTACAATTGCGTTAGATAGGTATTTATATCTAACGTCATGCAGAGGAATAATAGTAATGTTACATGACAAATCTAAAGTTGCTATTATCAATAGCAACTTTACAATTATTCATAACATCAATATTGATAACTAAAATAATACATGTGTATTACACGGGTGTTGAATTAAGAAGCATATATAAAATTTATTAGAACTTTTATTCGACTTTTTTTTTACACTAAAATAATTGTGTTTTACTTAAACTGCCAAGCTATATGTTTCCAATCACTATATAGTTAAACTCCATAATTTTAGAATTTTTGAATATCAAACTATATTTTTAAACTTTATATGCGATTCTAGAATTTTAATAATTAATTATTTATTTTTATTAAATTGACAACATACCAATTAAATTAAAAAACAAAAATCATTTGTTAAAAAGTAATATCATATTACTTCATCTTCAATATGAGTAATATGTGAATATCGAAGAGAATAAATTGAGAAATAAATTAATATAATTTATTTAAGAGAAGATATGTAATAGAAAAAAAATTAAAATACAAAAGAAAAGTATTATGATGGAAGAAAAATATGAAATGAAATAAATAATGTCAGCTTCAATTATTAAAGTAAAATATTGAATATATTGTAGAAATAATCATACTTAATTGACATTTGACATGATACCCAAACCAAATTATGTATATCAATTCAAAACATGAAATTATGACAAATAAGACTTCGAAACATGCGAAGCTGTCACTTAAGCTCAACATATTCGAGAATTATACATAAAAAGTTATGATATATCATATTTAAAAACTATAAACAAAAAATGGCATCTTAGAATATATGTATGATTTTATACTAAAAATAGTGGCTAGCTAATTCATCTGATTATTTTTTTTTTTTTTTACGAAACGATAAAGATATTATATAACGACGCACCAATGTACAAATGTACATCCACTAGCTAAATACAAACATTCAATAATTGAATAAACTAGGAGGACAAATCAAAAAACTTTCTAGAACCGACCTCGACAGGGCAATATTAATTCAGCTTGTTGTTACACCGTTGGAACCAACATCAAAATTATTGTGTTAGGCTAAAGATAATCTGCCCATAAATTACAATCAAAGTTCAAGAAAGTTGAGAATTTTGTGTTGGAAATCTTATGGGACCCAAACCCAAATGGTGGTGGGATTGTGCATTATCCTACGCTACAATAATTGCCTAGTCTCTCTTAGGGTCAAATTAATTTCAACCTTTTATTATAATTATTATTATTCTCGATTAGTCGGTTCCTCTGTGAATCTAGAAATCGGAAGGTCCCTGTACAAAAAAAAAAAAAAAGTTAAAGCCTTTATTTCTCCTATATATACCCCAAGCCAGCCTTTGCTCCTTCACACTCCTACAAAACCAACTTTCGAAAATTACTATAGCCAGCCAAATTACCGGGATATTACCACAACAGTCCCTCAAATTTGTGTCCGTATTCAAAAGTAGCTCATGCGACCATTAATGGGAGAGACCACAGGACAACACAAAGACCTTGTTTTCGATATTTCCATTAATGTCCCTGCTCAGACAGACTCCGACTGCTTTGACGACGATGGCCGTCTCAAAAGAACGGGTATTTATTTTACCTTTTTATTATAATTATTATTATTTTTTTTTAATTAGAAAAACTATTATTTTGAAAAATGATAAAGGCGTGTGCCTGCTAATAATAACTATTTTGGTCTTCTCTAGGCACTGTGTGGACTGCAAGCGCACATATCATAACGGCCGTGATTGGTTCTGGGGTTCTGTCCCTGGCTTGGGCCGTGGCCCAACTGGGCTGGATCGCAGGCCCAACTGTCATGCTCTTATTCTCCGTCGTGACATATTACACTTCTACCCTTCTCGCCACGTGTTACCGGTCCGGCGACCCGGACACCGGAAAGAGGAACTACACATACATGGACGCTGTCAGGGCCAACTTAGGTGAACAAAATACGTATAATATTTTATTTTCTTTTATGGCCTTTCGTTCAAGATTCTGATAATTTCATTTTGGCCCCTGCTCTGTTCTTGAATTCGCTCAGGTGGCTTACAGGTTAAACTTTGTGGGGCAATTCAGTACTTGAATCTTTTTGGGATTACAATTGGGTACACCATTGCATCATCCATAAGCATGATGTAAGCATGTTAATTATGGAAAATGCTACAGTCCCGTTACGGAATTATTTCGTCGGGATTTGTAACCGTTAGATTATCATGTAACCGTCATGGATAGTTGATCTAACGGTGACAAACTCCGACGGAATAGTTCCATAACGAGACCGTAGCATCTCCCGTCATTATTCATTCATTATAAATAGCAAATTAACAAAAGTTTGGTATTTTTTTTTTTGTAATTTTTGTGAAAAAACGTATGTAACAGGGCAATTGAGAGGTCAAATTGCTTCCACTCAGAAGGAGATGAAAGCCCATGCAGAGTGTCGAGCAATCCATATATGATTGCGTTTGGTGTTGTGGAGATAGTTTTGTCACAAATCCCAGATTTTGATCAGATTTGGTGGCTCTCTATTGTGGCTGCTGTCATGTCCTTCACTTACTCCATCATTGGTTTAAGCCTTGGCATTGCAAAAGTTGCAGGTTTATAAGAAACTAACAAAATAATAATGGGAGATGCTATGGTCCCGTTACGGAACTATTTCGTCGGGTTTCGTAACCGTTAGATGAACTATCCCCACGATTACATGATGATTTAACGGTTGCAAATCCTGACGTAATAGTTCGTAACAGGACCGTAGTATTTCTCATAATAATACTTCATCGAGTTTTTATTTATTTATTTATTTGTCAACACAGAAAATGGAATAATAAAAGGGAGCCTGACTGGAATAAGCATTGGGACGGTGACTCAGACTCAAAAGATATGGAAAAGCTTTCAAGCCCTTGGAGCCATTGCATTTGCCTATTCATACTCAGCCATCCTCATTGAAATTCAGGTATTTCAATTTTAAACCCCAGCAAAAAACTCAAATTGCAAAACCCACCCTTGGGACAAAAAATCATTTTGGGCCTTTTTCGTAATTACACCTAATATCTAGTGCAAGCCAAAATCCCCAATTCAAAATCCGAATTCTGTTCATCCACAGGACACCGTGAAATCGCCGCCGGCGGAGCACAAGACGATGAGGAAGGCGACGCTCATAAGCGTTTCCATAACCACCGTCTTCTACATGATGTGCGGCTGCTTCGGGTACGCCGCCTTCGGCGACGCAGCCCCCGGCAACCTCCTCACCGGATTCGGCTTCTACAACCCCTTCTGGCTCATCGACCTCGCCAACGCCGCCATCGTCTTTCACCTCATCGGCGCCTACCAGGTCTTCTGCCAGCCGATCTTCGCCTTCGTCGAGAAGCACGCCGCGTCGCGCTTCCCCGACGGCGAAATCGGAAACACCGACATCAACATCCCCGTGCCGGGCCTCCGGCGGCCGTATCGGCTCAATCCCTTCCGGCTCGTGTGGCGGACTGTGTTCGTGGTGCTGACCACGCTGATCTCGATGCTGCTGCCATTCTTCAACGACGTGGTGGGGATTTTGGGGGCGCTAGGGTTCTGGCCGCTGACGGTCTATTTTCCGGTGGAGATGTACATAGCGGCGAAGAGGATCCCGAGGTGGAGCACGCGGTGGATCAGCCTGGAGATTTTGAGCGTGGCCTGCCTGGCGGTGTCGATCGCCGCCGGCGCGGGTTCGGTGGCGGGGGTCGCCGAGCATCTCAAGTCGTTCAAGCCTTTCCAGACTAATTATTGAGACAAGATTTGATGTTATAACTTTAGTTTAAAAAAAGGGATGTTTTTGAGTGTTTGTGTGTGTGTTGAGGTAGAAGGGTAAAAAAGGGGAGGCATTGTATATTTGTCAATGTGGAAATTCTTGGATTTATGTGTGAATTTTCACTTTCTCCATAAATATATTGCACTTGATCTTTATTCTTGGCTAGGAATGTTTGTGTGTTTGTTATGGCCGAGTCGAATCGAATATTGATTAACCGTATTAAGTTAGGCTTGGACTTTTTTTTTACTGTTGTTCGAGCTCGAGCTCGACAAGTCGAACATTGTTACACTTGGCTCGCCTCAACTCATTAGAAAAAATGTGAATGCTTAAGATTAGGTCAAATATTGTTCAAGTTGGGTTTGAAATTTCAATACTTCGTGATCATAAAGTATCAGTGAGTTGGCAAGTTCTATTGAAAGGTCACTTGACCGACGATACTTTATGGATCTGAGTGTTGGGCTACTAAATATGAAATTGATCAAAAAATGTGAGTGAGAGAGATGAGAATGTTAATATTGATGTGTGGGCATACTAGGTTAGATAAAATTAGAAATAAAGTTGGGATAACACTCATAAGATAGTTTGAGCATGTGCGTAGTAGAGACTTTGAGATTCCGATGAGATGATAGAAACATTAGAATTAAGAAGCATGGGTGTAGCAGAGACTTCGAGACAACATTAGAATTAAGAAGCATGTGCGTAGCAGAGACTTTGAGGCGCCGATGAGAAAGGTATAAACATTACAATTAAAAAAACGTAACAGGAAACAATAAAAAATGATTTGAATTATTTAAATTTGAATGATGATTTGTGTTTTGATCAAGTATGATGGCGGCATGCGACTCATATAGCCGATATATCCCACTTAGTGGAATTTTAATAGCTTGTTGTTGTTGTTGTTGGTTTGAAATTTCAATAAAACCGTTACTGGTACTTGTTTGTTTGTTTTCCAGTTGGCTTGATCAATTCATCAAGATTAGTTATTGTTATATACCATACAACACTTGCAAATCCTCAATATTTGCAATTCACATTCTCTCCAAGAAAGCATGTGTAATAAGTGTACGAGTATTTTTGTTTATCAGAACGTGCAAAAATACAGCGTGAAGAAATAAATTATAGTCCCTCAAACTAGCATGAGATTCCACTTTAACACAACAAATTTTAGAGATTCATATATATATATTTTTTTATCCTGTTTCATGTCTAATTTCGAGCTGATTATTGATCAGTTACTTTCAAATGGTAAATGTTAGAAAATATGGTTGGTATAGTTGGGATTGTTGTACATATAAAATCTATTCGGGCTTTAAATTGGCTCATTAAGACCGAACAAAATGGATGCTCTAAAAATTTTTCTCCTATCGGGCTTACAAATTTGAAAAATTACCGGCCCAAGTAGCATCGCTGGCAAGACCTATCGAACTCTCTATCAGGCAGTTGGTCCTTCAAAAATGTTGATCCAACCTTGTATCTTCCTCTAGAAGAATGGCAATCTCCCTCATGTGAAAGAAAACCACTAAAACATACTAATAAAGCAACCGCACAATCTATCCCATCATCAAAATTCGAGAATTTGCATGGATACACGCGACGCAACCCTACGCACCCTTAGCTAACCGATGAAAATTAATGCAGCTTTACCTTTTGTGTGTGTAAATACGACTACTCATGTCCCTCAAGAAAAACACGACGAACACAACGATCATACGAAAAACACCGCACACACAACATATAGTTTCAATATATATATTTTTTTTTTTTGAAGAATTTTACTCTCCTTGCCTATAATACCTCTGTTTTTATTTTATTATTTATTTACTATATAAAGTATTATTGTTCTACCTTTTGTCAAACATAATTTCTTGTAATCACCGGTATAGTACACGTGTGTTGTATTAGTTATTTAACTATATTGATAATTTTGATGATATTTGGGTTAAGTTCATTAAAGTTAAGTTAATAAAAAAAAAAAATTAAGTTAAAAATGATTGTTTTTTCAATCAAATTTATATCCAATCACACTATTACATGTCAATTCAAACGATATATCATATACAATCGGATCGGGCGTACTGTTTACATAAACTCTACAAGTTGAAGGGAATGCAAGTAGGAATAATGGAAATAGATTTTTAGTTATAAAGAAAGTTGTGCACCAAATGAGATCATTTATAAGCCCCAAATGATTTCAAACTATTTGACTAGGGTCTTAGATATGTAACCAATGCCATCAAAAGTGTGTGTTCCCCAAACACACTACTAATAGAAGACGAAAATAGGACACTTTCTGTCCAATGTTAAATTTCAACAGAGATGGCCTCGGGACCAACCAGCGCCTTGAACCGGTCCGTGGTTTTATCTGGGTTGGTTCAAATTTATGTTTTTTACACAAATTTAACCGTATGTTCTGGTTCGGTGAATTTGATCGCGCGGAACCAATAGTTTGACAAGTTTAAAAAATAATTTTTAATTTTTTTTATTATTTTCAATATATTTATTTTATTCGTCGGTTCGACTATGAACTGGTGGGCTGATTCTGAACCATGAACCCCCTGCTCAATGTATCGACCCATATACCCTAGCCGATTCTGGACCCAAAATCGACATTTGACCACCTCAATTTCAAATCATATCATCTCTGAGTTGAGAAGCACTTCCAGTAGGTAGTCATGGCTAAATTATAGTTTTGGTTTTGTGGGCTCTAAACTGGTCCGATAATATCTATGAGCAGATTCAACGAACAGACATTTTTCAGTTCAGAACCAGTCCACCGATTCCGGGATGAACCAATAAATTATAATAATAATAAAAATTGTCAAACCGCCTCGGAACCGATGGTTCAATTTGTGAAAATTCATGAACTTGAGCCGGTTCGAGTAAACCCAAGGTTAAGAATCTCATTCCTATTCGAAACTAAAATCGACAGTTCAATTTGTGAAATTCATGAACCAAAACCGGCCGATGGGTCCCGGCCTGCGGCCAGGGGACATGACCGAGCTGGTTTCGAGGTTCGCTCGTGGTCATGTCTAACAATAGGCAAATCACGTCATGAGTATTACATCATTTCATGACGTAGAAAGGCTAGTGAAATTATCAACAAATGAAAAGAAAGGTAAGCTCTGTAGGCTTAGTGCATTGTCTCATCGGACATTATTAAATTTTTCGTGTCAACAGACATTGTTGACATCTTATGGAAATTAAAAATCGTGCTTTAATTACATTATGAGAATTAAATTATATTTATATAATAAGCCATCACATTTATCAAAATTAGTAGATAGAAAAGTCAAAGGAAAATTAATGCATGCTATTTTCATCAATAGTTTTATTTAATTACTTTTTACTTATTTTATTTAATGTATTTTATTACTTACTACTTATTACTAAATCAATAAAAAAAAAATTGATCGGTCAACAAAACAAACTTCTTCCAAAATTAAATCAGATTTCACACCTAAATTGAAGTGTTTTGTTGTATGGAAAATCTTTTTTAATGCAATTATAATTATAATGAGATATATAATGCGATATAAATCTGATCATATTTGTTCCTACATATAATGATATGATATAATTTACTTCACATTATCTCTACATATAATGCGATAATGCAATTATACATTATAAATCTCCAAATATTGAATCAGCGTGTTCCTCACTTTCAATCACCTGCGAAAAAAAAACCGCAATAAGTGTGTCATTCATAACAATGAATCAAGAATTTAGCTTAATCAAACAAGTTAGTAGGTTTAATAGACCTATGCTTAAAGTTCAAATTGTAAGAATGTTTTTCCAAGACTGAGCACAACAAATCATATCTTGAGTTGGTTCTACATGATAAAACTGTAAGCCAAATTATTTTTACTTTTTTTTTACGAAATATCAAACATATATTTTCGTGTATATATAATATACATTTTTTATGTTTTTAAAACAAATTATTTTTTCATTGATTGCTTTTTCGTATATGTTTAGGGTAATTGCATTACGCCATGACTACGGGCAATCAACTTGGCTGCGTTCAGAGATAGGAATTTTGAGAGGGCATGGTCATTTGTATAAAAAATTATCAAGTGAACAGCAATATAGGGAAATATCATTCGACATTCGGTGATTTTAAGATCATGCTGCACGGGAGCACTATGTTTACAAAGTGCAAGGGAGAATTTCCTGTATTTCGATTTCAATTTAAAGACTTTGCAACTCTACAATATGTCAACAAAATCGATGAATCGATGTTATTCGATAAGATTATTTCATTTTGCTTCTGATTTTATTTGTTTATTTCAAAGTAATTAAATTATAACATATTGGTTTTTTTATTGTAGATGTTATAGGGTTGGTTGTTAACATTCAAAGTGTGCAAAAAAAAAAACAAATAAAAACTGACGATATCCAAATGGTTGTATTCATTCTTATGGATCTAAAGTAATTTTTTCTTCTGCAGTTTTTTCTGCAATATAATCAATTATAATCATATAATTTTATTATATGCATTACATATCTAACAATTTTGAAATTTAATGCGGTGAAAATTTCGTAAATTGCACGGTTTGGGGTGAATATGTATAGACAAACTTTTGGCTTTAAAGAGCCACTATGAAGAAACTGGTCAACCATGTGTACTGATCATGCAACTTGTACGTTCCAGAGAATACCTATCATGTAATATTACTTTCCAATTATTTCAAATATTTAATATAAATGTTCAACCCATGAAGTATTTTTACTAATCTCATTCTAACCATATTGTTTTGTTTTTCTAATAATTTTTACACTCTTTCCTAATCAATTATTTATTTTTAACATGAAAATGTTTAATATGTTTGTAGAAAAGGTACAGGTTACTACTTCATTAAATGTCTTTATTATATGTTGATGTTTCGCGTGTAACTAATAGAAGAGAGTTGAAGATATTAGTTTGTGAGAATAACGACTTGACTAATAATCAAACTCATAATGTTGTGTACAAGGAGGTCTTTAATAATAATGATTGTATCTTTCTTATTGTACAATTTCTCTATGTATTATAAATCACTTTATTTAATATTGCATCTTATAATATAATATTCTTCAAATAAATATATCTCGTGCATCGCACGAGCACGTACTATATATATCCCGTACATTTTTTTATTCATGTATATAATAATAATCCTCGCTAAATAGTCTTAAAATTGTGCACCCCGTGCATACAAACTCTGCAGTAGTTATTCTTAAATTGCAATCAATTGAATTAATGATAGCCATCATTATAATCCTTTGCATAATTGCATGAGAATGTATTAGTGGGGTTAGACATGCTCCCACCACCCCACCCCCACAGTACAAATAGGATGTTCAAATTTAAAAGGAGAGATTAATAATCCTTCATAGTGCACACAATCACCAATCAACATCGAGAAAAAAGGGGTTAAATTTTCGCCTACAAATGTGTAGGGTCAACTAATACGTACGAAAAGTCAAATTATATCATTTCTCAATAAAAAATATTATTTAGTTACTGTAAGGTCAACTCTTCTATGAAAGTTGAACTTATATCACCTAATATTCTTAGAAAAAAAATTAATAAAAAAAAGTCAAGTCTCACATATATATATAAATAAATATATATATCTATATCTATATCTATATATATATTAAAAGCCAACCTATTTATCAAAAACAGTAGTAAGAAAAGTCAACACACATTTAATGCATACTTTATTTGGAAATTTTATTATATGCATTTAAATGCTTGCATATTTACATTTACTATCCAAATATGATCTTAAAGATTTTTTCATTAAATAATTTATGCAATGATTTTACTGATATCCATTATAATTAATATTTGTCGAGTAATATTTTTTAACCTTTATTTAATTATATAACACTAATATTTTTTTAAAAAAATAATATTATTTATTATTTAAAAGATAATGATCACATCATTAATAGATAATAAAATTATAGTTATTCTTTAAAATTTCGACATGTTATTTATTTGTATATTATTGTCAACTATGATAATGTTTTTATCACATTTTTTTTTTTTTGTTATGTTTCAAAAATGAACTTATTGTAAAATATTTTTCTATTGCATAGTATGTTAAATAAACTATAAAGCCTTAGGATGAAAATTAGAAAAAACTCTTGATTATGTAATGGATTTATTTTTTGGCAATTGCTAATTTTTTTTTTTTAAAAAAGAATTATTATGAGAAAATTGAATTCTAAAAAACATGTGTGTGTATTTTGTAAACATTTATGCTCAAAATTTTATTTTGAATTTCATTACATAAAGAAGACTACTTCTATAACTTTT